>JAVGWX010000001.1:177737641-177997641 GCA_036924085.1 Ariolimax columbianus
TCTCACATGTCCCAATCTCACATGTCCTCATTCCACACGTCTTCATCTATCTGGTCCTCATCTCACACGTCCTCATCTATCACGTCCTCATCTCACATGTCTCCATCCCACAAGTCCCCATCCCACATGGCCCCATCCCAAACTTCCCCATCCCACACCTCCCCACCAGACACGTCCTCATCCGACACGTCCTCATCCCACACGTCGCAATCTCACACGTCCCCATCCCACACATCCCCAACCCTCATGTCCCCATCTCGCACGTCCCCATCTCACACGTCCCCATCTCGCACGTCCCCATCTTACACGTCCCCATCTCACACGTCCCCACCCCACACGTCCCCATCCGACACGTCCCCATCCCACACGTCCCCATCCCACACATCCCCATTCCACACGTCCCCATCCGACACGTCCCCATCTCACACTTCCCCTTCCGACACGTCCCCATCTCACACGTCCCCATCCGACACGTCCCCATCCCACACGTCCCCATCCCACACATCCCCATTCCACACGTCCCCACCCCACACGTCCCCATCTCACACGTCCCCATCTCACACGTCCCCATCTCACACGTCCCAATCTCCCACGTCCCCACCCCACAAGTCCCTACCCCACACGTCCCCATCCAACGCGTCCTCTTCCCACACGTCCCCATCTCACACGTCCCCATCTCACACGTCCCCATCTCACACGTCCCAATCTCACACGTCCCCACCCCACAAGTCCCTACCCCACACGTCCCCATCCAACGCGTCCTCTTCCCACACGTCCCCACCCCACACGTCCCCATCTCACACGTCCCCATCTCACACGTCCCCATCTCACACGTCCCAATCTCACACGTCCCCACCCCACAAGTCCCTACCCCACACGTCCCCATCCAACGCGTCCTCTTCCCACACGTCCCCACCCCACACGTCCCCATCTCACACGTCCCCATCTCACACGTCCCCATCTCACACGTCCCAATCTCACACGTCCCCACCCCACAAGTCCCTACCCCACACTTCCCCATCTCACACGTCCCAATCTCACACGTCCCCACCCCACAAGTCCCTACCCCACACGTCCCCACCCCACACGTCCCCACCCCACACGTCCCCATCCCATTAGTCCACTTGCTCACAAACTATTCAATTACTTTCCCTAATCTCAGTTGATCCCCCTTGTGTCGAGGTACTGACTTACTTCCCCTGCCCAATCCCCACGTCATCCAGTATCCAGCGACATGGATTGCCTTGTCATCTGCCTCCAGCCCCTATTGCATGTTTCCTGAAGGTTGGGGCAGGCCATCAGGTGGTCTGGGTCCTGTACTGCGCCACAGTCACATGTGTCATCATCTGTGTATCCCCATCATTTCATGTTTCCTCTTGCACCATGATACACCAGTTCGGAGTCTGTTCAGCGACTTCCATGTTGTGTATGGTAGATGATGTCCGGGAACAGATTCCTCCCGAAGTTTCATCTCTGGGGCCTTCATCATTTCCTGCCATCTCTCGATACGGCAGCTTTCAGGGTTTTTCTGTATGGGCGGTGTGTATTCTAGGAAGCTATGTCTGGATTTGAGTCTTGTGCTCTGTACCTGATGTCCAAACATTGGGTGTCTTGGGTTTTGTACTCTGTTCCTGATGTCCAAACATTGGGTGCCTTGAGTTTTGTGCTCTGTACCTGATATCCAAACAGTGGGTGCCTTGAGTTTTGTGCTCTGTACCTGATATCCAAACATTGGGTGTCTTGGGTTTTGTACTCTGTACCTGATGTCCAAACATTGGGTGTCTTGGATTTTGTGCACACATTGATGCGTCCTTATGTCGAGATATTGTTCACACGTTGTGGCGCCCTTTTGTCGAGGTATTGTTCACACGTTGTGGCACCCTTTTGTCGAGGTATTGTTCACATCTTGTGGCACCCTTGTATTGAGGTATTGTTTACATGTTGTGGCACCCTTATGTCGAGGTATTGTTCACACGTTGTGGCACCCTTATGTCGGGGTTTTGTCTACACGTTGTTGCGCCCTTATGTCGGGGTCTTGTCTACACGTTGATCATCTTTTTCTCCGTTTGTCGTCTTGAAAAGGGCATTTAATTATATTGTGTCGGTGATTTACAGCCTAGCTGGAGCATCTACGCCTTTCTGGCGAACATCCGGTTTTTAAGCACAGCACAACTTGAGGATCGCCTTCCCTCATCTATGAGCCGGGTTGCATGGATGGACCCAGAGGTGCAACTTGGAAGAGGAATATGGTCATGAACAGCGCTGTCCAAATGACTCAGCGCAAATTCACCGACTCTGACGCAAGTAGTTAGCTATCAATTGCTGACATGAACAGCGCTAATTCACTGACTCTGACGCAAGTAGTTAGCTGACTAGAGTCACTCATTTCACTGCGTCACCGCATCCTCCCTTTCCCTTCTCGTTCCCATGCCCTCATATTGACCATCTCATACGTCAAGGATTTGTCCATATTTGATCATCTCTTATGTTGTGATATTGTCCACTTGACGAGTTTCAAACTCTCGGCCCACAAACCAGCTCTGGCCCGCAAAGCCGTTTTCTTATCAGGTATAAAACAGTTTATATACGAGTATAATGGGGCATTATTAACTATTAAAATCTGCTTACTTCCAAGAACATGATCGTCATCTAAGTAATAGGAAGACATTCATTCAATGGGACTTGACGGCACACGACAAATCAGTGCAACATTCCATCACAGAAGGTGTCAACTCTATAGAAGAAATAAAAACAGGATTGTCGGACAACGCAAGTGGAATCAGTCTGTTACAGAACAAAATCAAACAGACATTTTTTTTTAAAACACAATACAATAAGATAGGTACAAATCATGGGACTAAGCTAGCAAGCAGCAAAAATGGAATACAAATCTAAGGTCTATTAGTCAATGGCATTTCTTCCAGAGTCTCCAATCCCAGACAGTTCCCGTCGTTGACCTCCTTCCTATAACCATTTACAGATAACACTGAGAACTGTTGTATCACACTCAGGTGAGATGAGGAATGTCCATGAAATCTTTTCTTTCCATTGTTCACTTCGGAAGCAGATTGAGACATTCCTTAACAAAATTAGACTTGGAAGTTTGCCAATTTCTCTGATCTAGATTTATTCTGTAACCTCGCTTTCTAACAGTCCTAGTCCATCACATGAATACAATGAACATGAGTTTATTTGTCTCTTAAATTGTACTTACAGATGTGTGAGAGTGACAGGTAATTCAGAGTCAGACTTTCTTGTAGACACAGCTAACCATGGACAACTTGCTCCAATTTGCCAACCATGAATTCCTTAATGAAACTCTTGAAAGGATAGGTCGAATACCTCTTCCACTGGCCGAAACGCACAATTTGCTTTCCTGGTGTAAAGACTTTGAAGTAATCGATCCACAGTCTCATATTTTCTCTACACCGTTTGCTGAGAATGTGGAGAGCGTCTACATGACCAACTTGGGGACCTCTCCAGATAGATTAGCAGACTATTGTCTGCGGCTACAAAGATTGTGGCCATGTCTAGTAGCACTTACATTTGTGAAAGTTTTTCTCGTCAATAAAGATGAACAAGATCGTATAAGGTCAAAACACAGACAAGCAGCATGGACAGCAGCACTTAGAAGCTGCTTCCATCCAAGGATATTAATGCCCGCCTCTTCCATCCAAGGATAATAATGCCCGCCTGCTTCCATCCAAGGATAGTAATGCCCGCCTGCTTCCATCCAAGGATAATAATGCCCGCCTGCTTCCATCCAAGGATATTAATGCCCGCCTGCTTCCATCCAAGGATAGTAATGCCCTCACTGTTGAGCTGCTTGAAGCAGGTCACGTCAATGAGCGCATCAGTGTGCTAGTATTGAGCGTTGTTTTCCCTAGACGTGTTGTAGACAACAGGCACTGTCACAATATTTTCAATGGTTAGTTTTCGAAAACTCAAATGGCTGTAACACACTCGGAGGATTAAAGATAGAAGAATACCAAACGGTTTTCTCTATGGGTCATTACAGCTGGTGAAAAGGTCCCAAGGCGACCACTACTTCGGTACAAGGATGTATGCAAGCGGGATAAGAATGATGCATTCAGCAATATGGAATCTATGGAACAGGACGCCATGGATCGTGTTACATGGAGGGGCAGGATTAAGCATGGAATACTGACAAAGGAAATACTGATTGTTGATAGGCTAAAGACTCAGAGTTTGAGAAGACACGCCACACCATGCGATGCCGCAAACGGTTGACTTTTCTTGGACACACTTTGAAAGACGTTTCTCTGTCCGGATTGATCTTTCGAGTCACATTCGTTACCGTCATGGACTGTTGCGAATCCATTTTGTCCAAAGCACAGTTAGTATCGTCTGACACGACGGAAGGAGCCAATGATGTAATGATGATTTTCCGTAAATATTATTTTACATTTAATTGTTTTACATTTTTCAAAACGACATTTAAAAAAATGGTTTATGTAGGTTTTACTGCTGTCGGCCCCCGGACCACGTTGTCCTCTTTGAGCCCACTGGCTCATTTGGGTTTGAGAGTCCACACATTGATTAAACAAACCAACTAATAGACTTCGGTTGATGATTGGAATAAAGAGCATATGAACGTGGACAAGTATGCAAACCTATGTTACAGTCAAAAGACCTTTATCGGGGACAAGGGGTAATGCACGTAAAAACAACTAACGAATGAAAGCAATTATGAACATTTATAGAAGATATGTAGATAGAGAACGCGAGTAAGAAGCGTCAGCCAAGTTGGGTGTGTGCAGGCTAGCCTTGAATGTTTGATAAAGGCGGTCGTTTGGCCGAAACAGCTGTCTAACGGCAAATGAACAGAAATGTATACGTTCTGGCACATGCAACCAAAATACTTCAACTACACGCATATGGAGACAAGGAGAGAACAGGTAAATAAAGAGGGGGAGGGGGTCGCATGGTAGATTATATAGAGCTTGAACAAAGTGTAGCAGCGTAAGGCGTTTCCATGGTGGTTTTTCTATCTTAATGTTACCACATGCATCCACATCATTCAAGACCACACACAGCAAAAAGACATATCAAACCGCAGATAATATTCCGTGTTTATTTACATCACTAAAACCAACAAAACAGAACAATCATAAACGAAATTTTTACAAAGGAACATACACAATATTATTAATAACTTCGCAGAGGTTGTAAGCATAAACTTCTGAATATTGCCACCAACTAACCCAACCCAGTTCTAGCCGCACACTTACCTCCCCTTATCTGCTCACTCTCAAAAACTCGTCTTCACGATCGTATTCTGTGCATTCACTTACACTCAGATCCCGTCAGGCGGGTAATCTTGACATATCACATTCAATCTATTCACGTATACTCACATGTGATCACACACTCAATAGATCTGCGTATACACACTCCAGAACATACATCGTTCTCTCGGTGTCCTTCACACACAACACACACAACCAGATCTCTCATAGTCACAATGTGCCCAACATACACCTTATAGAACGACTGGCCAAGACTCAAAAGCGTATGCTGGTTCCGTCATCATGCACTTCATTCTATTCACTAACATTCGTCAAACAGCCTATCAATCGTTCTTCTATAAAGTCGGCGAGCTAAACACACCCCTAGCTAAAGTTATCTCTTTCTCTCTCTCTCTCTCTCTCTCTCTCTCTCTCTCTCTCTCTCTATCTCTCTCTCTCTCCATGTCTAGCATGCCTGAGTTTAACTTTGTCTAGTATTATATAGTCTCAAGCAGTATCAGAGCTGTGGGTTTTCTGACTCAGCCATCACTCCAGTTTGGATCTACTTCCACTTAGTTGTTTTTTGGCACGAATCACTCTGAATTCATGTCACTCAGAATGTCGCAGACAGCCGTGCTGGCCTCTGTTTGTCACTAACCCCCCCCCCCCCCCCCCCCCACACCCAATTCGGAACATCGAAGTGATCAGCTCGTAACCCCTACCCGTACTAGACACATTCTTTCCCTCAACATTCCATTTTCTGTTGTCGACTTAGTGTCGAGACGGTGAGTGACCTTGGCACACATTCAGGTACCTTTATTATCACAGTCGCCGACCCCATCACTCCTGCTCTGAACGCTCATACTCCGACTGGAACTGTTACAAAAGGTATGTAATGCATTGACACCATGCTGCTGAAGGTAACCCAACAGAGAGATTCATCTATCATCCAGTTTAAATCGACGAGAATCAATAACTAGTTAGTCTTTTGATCATGCATGTTGAAGTGATTGGCAACTGGGAAACCGGAGTCTATGGAGATATCGTTGCAATGTTATCGAAAGCGCTCATGGAGTTCGAGGCCAGTCTCAATGATATATGTTGCATTACATTGGTTGCAAGTGATCTACTATTTTCAATTGCTGGACTTGCAAGTGAATTCTTTTCTATCGAACACTTCTTTGGCAAAAGTCACAGAGCCTGCCTGTAGGACATAGTGACAAGTACCATTACCTCGCTTGTTGTTGCAAGTTGTGGGTCCTAGACAGCCGTTGGTGTTAGTGTTGATAGGGCTTCTGGGACAGCCGTTGGTGTTAGTGTTGAAAGGGCTTCTGAGACAGTCGTTGGTGTTAGTGTTGAAAGGGCTTCTGATCAGCAGCTCTTGTAGGTTTGTGTCCAGTCGGTAAGCACCAAGACGAGAATCATGACACACATTTAGCGTGGAAGGATTGATAAACGGACAGAGGAGCAGCGGAACAGAGGAGCAGCGGAACAGAGGAGCAGAGTGGCTGATAAGTCATGATTTGTTTCAAACGATCGGATTGAAGCCGATGGGATGAAGAAGGGGCGTCAGTGGGAGAAGTAGGGAGAACCCGCTGGAGGGTGGGGGTACGAACAGTCCGACGGTAAACACGCTTAGGGGGGAAGTCAATCACATCGTTGGTCATTTGTGGGTGCAGCCCTGGTCGCTCTGACAAACGGCAACGGAAGTGTGCAGCTGAGTGGATAGTAATCCTGATAAGGTTCAGATAAGAGGAAGCATAGAGGAGAAATAGGAGGAAGAATAGAGGAGAGATGAGAGGAAGCATAGAGGAGAGATGAGAGGAAGCATAGAGGAGAGATGAGAGGAAGCATAGAGGGTGGGGGATAAGGCAAATGAGAGACAGTAGTGGAGAGGACAGATGGGAGACAGAGGTGAGAGGAGAGGTGAAAGGGCAAATGGGAAACAGTGCGGAGTGGAGAGGCGAAAGGACAGAAGGGAGATAGGTCAAGAGGACAGATGGAAAACAGTGGTGGAGAGGCGAAAGGACAAATGAGAGACTATGGTGAGAGGAGAGGCGAAAGGGAGATGGGAGACTATGGTGAGAGGAGAGACGAAAGGGAGATGGGAGAAAGGTTGGGAGGACAGATGGGAGACAGTGGTAAGTGGAGAGGCAGTAGGAGATATAGAGACAGTGATAGGGAGGCTGAGAGAATAAATGGAGACAGTGAGGGAGATAAAGTTAGTCGATGTTTGGGAGATGTCTGAAACACGTAGGGAGATGGAAGTTGTTTACATGGTCAATGAAATTGGACAGGTCAGCATCAGGCATGTCAATAATGTCGGTACCGATGTCAATGTATCGGTAGTATATCAGGGAGAAGGAGCACTGATATTGCTACTAAACAAGGTGCTCAATGTGGTTCGTGAATAGACGCGCAACCCTGGCCTATATTGGCCATATAGCCCCTCCGATCATTGGATCAAAGAATTGATGATTGATCTCGAAAGTGATAAGGTAATAGACTATTTAGGACAAACGGACAAGGATAGATGTGGCGAGGGATGGATTGATCCTTCTGTCAAGGAAGAAGTGGAGGGCGTCTAGACCATCCGAATGAGGGCTGGCGAATGAGTTCGTGTTTGACAAGAAAATGCGGCGAGTCTGGTCAGGGGAGAGTACAGTAGAGAGGAAAGTTGTCAGAGCGATGTTAGTGTCCTTGAGAAGTTAGGGTCATTCCTCAACCGTAGGCTGGATAATGCTACAGTGGAAGGCAGACATAAGTTCGGAGAACAAAGACTGGATAATGCTACAGTGGAAGGCAGACATAAGTTCGGAGAACAAAGACTGGATAATGCTACAGTGGAAGGCAGACATAAGTTCGGAGAACAAAGGCTGGATAATGCTACAGTGGAAGGCAGACATGAGTTCGGAGAACTACAGACGGTCAGACATGATCTTGAGGTCTGATCCTTCACAAAGTCCTTATTGGATCTTGGTCTTCGGTTGTTATAATTATTTTGTAATATTGTATTCCAACTTGTTGAGTTTCCTTATTACAAGCACGAACCTATAACAATATCATGCTTTGAAATGATCTACAGGAAGCAGCACAAAGACACCAGCGGGAACAGCCTGCCCTCTGTCTCACCTAACCCAGTTCTGATTTGAGCTCGTGCCGTGGATGAGAACAGACAGTGCCAGACCATTTAACAAGTTCAGCAAGATGGCTAACTCTACCAGCATTTCTGTGTCAGAGAGCTCTGTCTATCGGGGACTCTACAGCGGGCTTTCAACCACTTCTCACCAGTCAACTACAGAACAGCTTGCTCCCGATGAATACGGCAGACTCGTGGACATGAACAAATGGACATTCATTCAGAAACTGCTGGCTATAGAGGAAGCACATGATCGTAGAAGGATGGAAAGAGACAGACGAAACAAGGAAAGAGACTACCTACTGCAGAAGCAGCAAAGCTCTGATAACACATCAGATGTGGTTGCACCAGACTTGCTGTCCAGGTGGCTGTACCATCAGGTATGTCTGTTGGTGGAATATTTTCAAGGTCTTCGAAGGTGCATTTATTTTCTTGATTACCTTCAGAGCGGCAGACTAGATCTATCGAAAAAGAAACACGTGTTTAGCAGACGATCAGAGCTCAGTATGACCCACTTTCTTCTCGTAGTTAAACACAGTGTGTACACAAACACAACTGACCTGAACACAGCTCTTCCATGTTTCAGTTTTAACCCTTACCCATTTTGAATATCGTTTTTCTGTTGTAGGTTTGGTCACTTCCACTGATCAGACCTGCGCACAGTCTAGTAAGACCAGGGACATCAAACCACCCATAAGCCATGCACGTGGACAAGCTGAATCTCCGGCGTGTCGCACCACAGTAAAGTCCAGGAGCTTATTAGGTCACCAGATCTATGATGTACTGTTCTGGTCTCGCTAGAGTTAACATCTGCGCCAGTCAATATATTGACTTGGAAACCAACATTACATGTATAATACATTATCTTGTTCCGACCATACCAACATTACATGTATAATACATTATCTTGTTCTGACCACACCAACATTACATGTATAATACATTATCCTGTTCTGACCACACCAACATTACATGTATAATACATTATCTTGTTCTGACCACACCAACATTACATGTATAATACATTATCTTGTTCTGACCACACCAACATTACATGTATAATACATTTTCTTGTTCTGACCACACCAACATTACATGTATAATACATTATCTTGTTCTGACCACACCAACATTACATGTATAATACATTATCTTGTTCTGACCACACCAACATTACATGTATAATACACTATCTTGTTCTGACCACACCAACATTTCTAGTAAACCCATTTAGCGCGAACATTATTTGAAGGCAGGTTCAGCGTTGAACTTGAACCTTGAACTCTGTAACCTTGAACTCTGTAACAATACAAATTCTGTCACATGTCCAGGAAAGTAGTTTTTCTTGCTCGACCAATTTTGTTTAGGCGAATCATTTTTTCGAGACGTCAAATCTTAAATCAATTAACAATATTTCTTCAAACTAAATCTTTGGTTAAAAACTAAACTAGAAGGAAGCGTTAGTTACATTTAGTCATAAAGTTGTATCCTTACTGAACTGAATTCTTCAATAAAATGATTTGCTTCCACCATGACTATAAAACTATTCAGTTGGATATCTTTTCCCCAAACAAACCTGGTTACTGCACTCTTAACGTCAACAAAGGTTTTGGCTGTACCAGTCAAAGAGGAGAGAACTGTGCTCTTAACGTCAACAAAGGCTTTGGCTGTACCAGTCAAAGAGCAGAGAACTGTGCTCTTAACGTCAACAAAGGCTTTGGCTGTCCCAGTCAAAGAATAGAAAACTGCGCTCTTAACGTCAACAAAGGCTTTGGCTGTACCAGTCAAAGAGGAGAGAACTGCGCTCTTAACGTCAACAAAGGCGTTGGCTGTACCAGTCAAAGAGGAGAGAACTGTGCTCTTAACGTCAACAAAGGCTTTGGCTGTACCAGTCAAAGAGGAGAGAACTGTGCTGGCGTCATGACCACAATCTGCCAACAATGAGTGAGGCAGGATAGGACTGACATCTCGCTATTTAGGTACATTTAAAATGTCCACAATTCGTGTCTAAAGTACAATGGTGTTTCCTAATGCGTGTTTTTCGTATTTTCTAGAGGCCAATTTCAAATATCTTCTCTGGGCGCTGCTGCTCTTAATTTCTTCTAAGATGTTCACACATTCTGTTAGCATTGCCACTTGTAATGTCTATGCTGTGAACCCACGTTTAGGAGATGGTTTCTCTTGAGCTATACCAGCGCTCCCCCAAACTCTTCAGTATGACAGACCGGCAGGCATCTATTCTTTCATTGTAGTACGGACCGAACACTTTCAATTGATAAATGATTCAACTTCAAATATCGAATCTTGTGAGATTTTAATAAATGATTAAGACAAAGTACAGGAAGATGTCGGATATGATATGAAATGTCTGCAAGATATCAAGTGTTTATATGAAATATATGGATGATTTCATGTTTTCTTCGAGAGACAGTCGTGTCGTGCAAATCACATGTGGCTGTTGGGTCATGTTTAAATCAGCCAACGACCACCAACTGTATATTGACATGCAACCGAAGAATCGAGGATCCACGGACTGCATTAGTTGACAGTCAAACAGAGAGGAACCCCTGAGAGGACAAAGCAAGCGTGTGTATAATGAAGGAGCTACATGAACTATAAGCATCCATACATTTGGCCATTTGCTAAAAGAGCGTGAGCACCGATTAGTCTGCCTATAGTGCATGTATAAACCCTCCCCCCCACCCCCCACCCCCCATGTGTTAAATAACAAATTTGATTTGGCTAGTGGGTTATCACAACTCTGTGATCATTGGATGTGTTCAATACTTTGTTGGATGTGTTCAATACTTTGTTCTGATTTGCTTATTTGTAGGCCTTTCATAACTCCAACATACTGCTATATCTTCATACATTCTGTACACAGTAGGTACCATTACTCATATACTGTTAGGGCTCATGTAGATAGAAAAGCTTAGACATCTTTTTTCTTTCTTCTTCGTGGGATTTGAGCCAGTGCAGCTGAACTCAGTCCCGTCAAAATTTGAGTAACCAAATCGAACCACGTACGCTTTGTCTCGAACCGCGCAGGTGGGAGTTTTGGTAAACATTCGTAACATGACGTAAGTTTCAGGGCATATGTCCACGCATGGAAAGATAGTGGTGGTAGGCTTGTTGCCGCCGACAACCCCGCGTCGTCTTGTAACCACGCGAACAGGATTGGGGCTTATGACAAGCAGACGGACAAAAACGTAAGCCGTTTCCGAAATCACATGATCTGGTGAGGCAGATAGAATTTTAATCCCCGCAGAGAGACGTGAGAATCATTACTTGAGAGACATTTGAAAGAGACGATCAGTGAGACAGAGAGAGAACATTTCACTTCAGAGACAGAAGTACTTCGGAAAGACGCTCAGTGGAGGACAAGCGACAGAGAGATATGCAGTTTAGGTAGATTTGAGTTGAGATTTAGGCGACGGAGAGAGACAGTTGAGATAGACAAGCAGCAAGCAAGGTAACTACTCTCATATTATGTACTGGTCGTAATTACAAGTCGTCAGTAGCTTATAGAGGCGGTCTTCAGACATTCCATTCATCACATTGACGCAGTCTCACTGATCACGTCGACATCACCTTGATTTCGTGAATGTAAGATTTGATGCAGTCTACCCTGACCACGTGGAGACCACTTTGATATACCGTCGACAAGAGGAACAAGACCACGGACTACTCGGATTTAGAACCTACGAGCTTTAACATCAGCGTAATCCGTCACAACGCAATAACAGTATCGATAAGGTTAGGTTTAGCGGTAGGAGTGTTTTGGATAAGCGTATGAGAGAAAGAATTTCAGTTGTTAGAGCGTTTATAGTTGGCAGTGTTACTGGAATAAAGAATATGTTTTATTGTGTTAATATTTAGTGTTATTTGAATTTGTTTGGAGTGAGTGTAGAGTGAAATAGAATAGAACAGACCCCATTACCGTCTGCGACAGAGCTACATCAAATAGATCGGCTCGGGTACAATCCATTACTCATGTACACGTCAGATCTCCATAACTCATGTACACGTCAGATCTCCATTACTCATGTACACGTCAGATCTCCATAACTCATGTACACGTCAGATCTCCATAACTCATGTAAACCGTCAGATCTCCATATCTCCCACCTAGTTACATCTCCCCATTCTGATTCTCATATAATTGACATGTCTTCTCCCTAGAAATGTCTATCATCAAAATGACTAGACTATTATCACTATCATGCAGGTTCTGGAAGACAGTACAGATGAGCTTCCGAGTGCAGGTCCTTGCAGCACAGATCCTTGCAGCACAGATCCCTGCAGCACAGATCAGACCCACCTACCGGCCCTCAGCAAGGGCCAGACACCAGCCTCCCAGATCTGGAACAAACATGCTGGACCAGCAACCTCCTCACAAACTCACGGGGTGTCAGAGAACAGCGCCTCCTCGTCGCCACAAACAGCTGTCGATCAGGACAATGATATGGCGTGTGTGATTCACAGGGAGACACCAAACTCTCGCATGTCGAATCATACACCTGACCAGGAGGACACCCTATACTCGATCAAAACGAAGAGGAAGCGGCAGCTGAGGCTACCACCCATCCTCCTACCTAGAGTCTATGCAGTAGAACCTAGACCCCTAAAGTGCAGGCAGTTCCTGACCCCTACATCGATCAGGGGTCCAATCACTGACGAGGAATGGGAAGACCTTAAAGACTGTCGCTACATCAGACACGCTGTTCCTAGATTTGCGTTTGACGTTGCGCCGTCAAATGTTTCTTCTCTACATTACAACACCATCCTGATGTAGCCTAAACACCCACCTGATGTAGCAGCCTCAACACCCACCTGATGTAGCAGCCTCAACACCCACCTGATGTAGCAGCCTCAACACCCACCTGATGTAGCAGCCTCAACACCCACCTGATGTAGCAGCCTCACCACCCACCTGATGTAGCAGCCTCACCACCCACCTGATGTAGTAGCCTCACCACCCACCTGATGTAGCAGCCTCAACACCCACCTGATGTAGCAACCTCAACACCCACCTGATGTAGCAGCCTCAACACCCACCTGATGTAGCAGCCTCAACACCCACCTGATGTAGCAACCTCAACACCCACCTGATGTAGCAGCCTCAACACCCACCTGATGTAGCAGCCTCAACACCCACCTGATGTAGTAGCCTCACCACCCACCTGATGTAGCAGCCTCAACACCCACCTGATGTAGTAGCCTCACCACCCACCTGATGTAGCATCCTCAACACCCACCTGATGTAGTAGCCTTACCACCCACCTGATGTAGCAGCCTCAACACCCACCTGATGTAGTAGCCTCACCACCCACCTGATGTAGCAGCCTCAACACCCACCCGATGTAGCAGCCTCAACACCCACCTGATGTAGCAGCCTCAACACCCACCCGATGTAGCAGCCTCAACACCCACCTGATGTAGCAGCCTCAACACCCACCTGATGTAGCAGCCTGAACAACCTACTGATGTAGGAGCGTCACCACCCACCTGATGTAGCAGCTGGTCGCCCCGCCCCCGCCCCTCAATTCTACTCACAAGTACAATATAGCCCCGTGTGGTTGTAGGAAGCAGCCCCATTTGTATCCCAGCTTTGAGAAAAATGCAAGTAGCTCACTGACTAAGCAGGCGTAGTCGACGAGGGTGAGGCACGAATGTGTCTTCCTGATTCAAGTTTCCCCATTAGATATCGCTTCGAGTATCGTCTTGATATTTTTATATTGGCAATTCCTGATTATATTGAGTATGTTAGTATCGTGTATGTGCGAGATTGAAGAATGAGCCACATTCCGAATGAGAATTGGATGTTGTATAATAAGACTGCCATCGTACGTGTTATTGTCATGTCCGAGCATTAACACACCTGTAGACCTGTCCCAGCATTAACAGACCTGTAGACCTGTCCCAGCATTAACAGACCTGTAGACCTGTCCCAGCATTAACAGACCTGTAGACCTGTCCCAGCATTAACAGACCTGTTGTAGACGTGTTCCAACATTAACACACATGTAGACGTGTCCCAGCATTGACACACCTGTTGTAGACGTGTTCCAGCATTAACACACCTGTAGATCTGTCCCAGCATTAACACACCTGATGTATACCTGTCCCAGCATTAGCACACCTGTAGACGTGTCCCATCATTAACAGACATGTTGTAGACCTGTCCCAGGATTAACATAAATGATGTAGACCTGTCCCAGCATTAACACACCTGATGTAGACTTGTCCCGCATTAACACACCTGTAGACGTGTCCCAGCATTAACAGACATGTTGTAGACCTGTCTCAGCATTAATAAACATGTAGACCTGTCCCAGAATTAACACACCTGTTGTAGACGTGTTCCAGCATTAACACACATGTAGACGTGTACTAGCATTAACACACCTGTAGTAGAGTCCCAGAAGTAACACACATGTAGACGTGTTCCAGCGTTAACACACCTGTAGACGTGTAGCATTAACACACCTGAAGACGTGTCTCAGCAGTAACACACCTGTTGTAGACATGTCCCAGCATTAACACATATGTAGACCTGTCTCATCATTAACACACCTGTTGTAGACGTGTTCCAGCAATAACACACCTGTTGTAGACGTGTCCCAGCATTAACACACCTGTAGACGTGTCCCAGCATTAACACACCTGTAGACGTGTACCAGCAGTAACACACATGTAGACGTCTTCCAGCGTTAACACACCTGTAGACGTGTAGCATTAACACACATGTAGACGTGTCTCAGCAGTAACACACCTGTAGACGTGTTCCAGCATTAACACACCTGTATACATGTAGCATTAACACACATGTAGACCTGTCTCAGCATTAATACACCTGTAGACCTGTACCAGCATTAACACACCTGTTGTAGGCATGTCTCAGCATTAATACACCTGTAGACGTGTGTCAGCATTAACACACCTGTAGACGTGTCCCAGCAGTAACACACTAGACGTGTTCCAGCGTTAACACACCTTAACTTAACTTAACTTAACATCTTTTTACTGCTTTAGAAGACCCTGCAGAGTCTGTATACAACCAGTTACATTTACATCACCTTGCTCTAAAATCTATGCGCATCCAGTTTATTCTTAAATGCATTAACTGTCCCTGCCTCCACTACCTCCCCTGGCAATGCATTCCAAGCAGACACCACTCTCTGACTAAAAAAATATTTCCTAATATCTAACCTGGACCTCTCTTTAATCAGCTTGTAGCTATGCCCTCGTGTTATTGTAGGTGGCTGTATTTTAAAAAACTTGTTATAGTCTAATTTATCGATTCCTCTGATCATCTTATAAACATGTATTAAGTCACCACGAATTCTTCTCTCTTCGAGACTGTAGGCCGGTTTTTCTGAGTCGTTCCTCATAACTGTAATTCTGGAATCCCACTATCATCTTTGTCGCTCTTTTTTGTATTCTTTCTAGCATGTTTATGTCCCCTCTATGATAAGGACTCCACACCTGTACACAGTACTCCAATCTAGGTCTAACTAAAGCTTTATACAGTTTGACGATCACTTCCTTGCTCCTATGTTTAATATTTCTTTTTATCATACCTAACATTGCATTAACGTGTTCTAGCATTAACACACCTGTAGACGTGTAGCATTAACACACCTATAGACGTGTCCTAGCATTAACACACCTGTAGACGTGTCCTAGCATTAACACACCTGTAAACGTGAATACAATACGACTTATGCAGCAGCCATCAGCCAGGAAGGGGACTGGACTGTGTGCATCACGTATGCTAATTATGATAGAGTAGGCAAAATAAGAAATGATCAATATGATTACACAGAACAAAAGTAAATTACAATAAAAATGTTTACAACATGTTTAGCTACATACATCTGCACAGATACATGTATAGTCCACACATACCACCACGAGTATACATACTAACTCGTACCCATCTATATATATATATATACAAACACACACACGCACGCACGCACGCACACACACACACACACACGCACACACACACGCACGCACACACACACACACGCACGCATACACACACACACGCACACACACATACGCACGCACACATACACACACACACACGCCAGCCCACACGCACACGCACCCAGCACACACGCACACACACACGCACGCGCGCACACACACACACACGAACGCACACACGCACGCGCGCACACACACACACGCACGCCAGCACACATACACACATACGCACCCCAGCACACACGCACACACACACACACACACGCACGCACACACACACACACACGCGCACACACAACAGTCATAGTCAAACGATGAAGACCACCTAGTTAAAACAATGTGATATTTCCATATTACTACAGATTCTTGCATCATATTAGGGCACACTAAAATCAATCATTGCAGTATATTTTATCATCCTGACACTATAAAATGTGGAAACACAGACTGTTCATGTATTCATGGCCTGTTTGTTGTTTCAATGGTGTTATCTCTGGAATTTATATTCGCAAGAAAATGGCCAAAAAAAAAACGAAACTTTCGGCCATCCCGAGCTCAGATAGTGACGTCACGGGTGGAAGGGTGCACAGAACGTGATATTTCTGTTCGAATTGGCTGTAGCAAGGCAGCAGTTCACAATGCCATCACCGGGTACCAATTGGACGGTACTGTTTCTGACCGATAGAGAAGTGGACTGTCTCGCCGATTAGTTTGAACTAAAATCACACAAACCTGCCAGAAAACCAAGATCAACATCAGAAATGAAAAAGAAGCTTCTGGAATTTGCTTTGAAGTATGAACATTGGACGGAAGAGCAGTGGGAAAATGTTATGCTTTCTGATGAATGAACATGTCAGCAGTTTGCAGCATGTCGATAACATGAAAGATGGCCTCAAGAGAGGAGAAATGATGAAACATTCACCATACAGGCAATGAAACACCCGCCAAGTCAGATGATTTGGGATCAAAGTCTGGAACTTCTGGTTTATATATTTTGGACCCTGGAACGATTACGAATGGTAAAAACTACCTGTGACTGCTGAAGGACAAACTGTTGATACACGTGGACATACATTCCTGCACGACATTCATGCTTGATAGCGCACCACGCGACAGAGCGAATATTGCGCGTGAGTACCTTCAGAAGATCAAGACCAAAACGCTGGAATGGCCAGGAAACAGCCGGACTTAATCCCTATTGAAAATGTGTGAATCCATATGAAAAATAACGTTGCCGACAACCAACCATCCAGTGCCAAGACGTTTGTCGAAGCTACCAAGAACATTTGGATACATGGCATCTCACAAGATTATTGCCAAGCGCTCATCTTGAGCATGACTCTGCACGTTCAAACAGCCATCAAGACAAAAGCTGGACAGAGTACTAAATAATGAAAACAATTATACCAGACAAAGGATATTAAACAGAAACTAAACGTGAGTAGTGTATTGCTTTCTGTGTAGCCGTTACGTTTCTTTTTATGTAAAAATTGTTTTTGGTCTTAAACTTTTATCCACGACTCTCTCTCTCTCTCTCTCTCTCTCTCTCTCTCTCTCTCTCTCTAGATATAAATATATATTGTATTACATTGCATTGAAAGCCCAGAATGAAACCGACTTGCAGGAAATGGTAATTACGGTAGTTCAGCAAAGTGAAAACAAAGGCCTCAGTTTAAATACAAATAATTCGGAGGTCATAGTAGTGATTTAGAAACTGGGCTCTCCAAAATGTTGCGTCAAAGCGAAGGGGACCGACTTGAGACAAATTAACCGTAACCTAGGCACATACACCAGGTGGAAGATGCAATGACGAAATAAAATGCAGAATAACCCAAGCAAAACGGTCTTCTGGATCATAAATATTGTGCAACAAAACCTTGTCGCTGAAACCGAGAAAGAGAGTCTTTGGATACTAGGTGAAACCAGTACTGACATACGACAGTGAATCATGGACAATCAGCAAGCAAGCGCATAGACCTTTGGAAGTAACGAAGATGTGCTTGTACAGAAGAATGCTGCGATACAGTTGGCTGCAAAGAAGACTAAGGATACAATACTCGAGGAGGCCCAAACACAAAGACAACTTACTGCAAGGATCAGAACAAGGCAGTCTGATTTTTTCGGGCTTGTAATTAGAAGAGGGGCACGTCGTGATACCGGGGAAAATAGCAAGAAAAAGAGACAGAGAAAGGCCGAGAGAGAAAATGTTGGACCGCCTGAGAGAATGGATGGACAGCCCGAGAGAATGGATGGACAGCCCGAGAGAATGGATGGACAGCCCGAGAGAATGGATGGACAGCCCGAGAGAATGGATGGACAGCCCGAGAGAATGGATGGACAGCCCGAGAGAATGGATGGACAGCCCGAGAGAATGGATGGACAGCCCGAGAGAATGGATGGACAGCACGAGAGAATGGATGGACAGCCCGAGAGAATGGATGGACAGCCCGAGAGAATGGATAGACAGCCCGAGAGAATGGATGGACAGCCCGAGAGAATAGATGGACAGCCCGAGAGAATGGATGTGATAGAAGTGGCTGGAGGTCCATGATCGACAACGCCAACCGGGGCACCTGATGATTATACACACACACACATACATATACACACACATACACATATACATACACACATACACATATACATACACATACACATACACATACACATACACACACACATACACATACACATACACATACACACATACACATACACATATATATATATATACTCAACATACAAATGAATGTGCACATACATACATGTAGAGCAG
The DNA here is from genome assembly GCA_036924085.1 of Ariolimax columbianus. NCBI lineage: Eukaryota > Metazoa > Mollusca > Gastropoda > Stylommatophora > Arionidae > Ariolimax > Ariolimax columbianus. The sequence continues at coordinate 177,756,804 of JAVGWX010000001.1, forward strand.
GGGCTCTCAACCAGGTGCTCACGAGCATCACGGTGCTCTTCTAATGACATTTGGTGCTCCCGCCTTGCAAGTAAAATTAATGCTGGAGAGCCCCAACGCTCATGAGACCCGTTTTTCAATTAAAACTTTGTTTTGCAAACCCAAACAAATAAAGTTGCTATCCATCCATTATATTTTAGGTGACCTGAAGTTGTTAAGTTGCGCGTCTGCTGCCGGTAAACGTATCTACCACTCTTATGTTCTGAAATATTTCGCACTGCTGGCTTGATTCGGGGGTTTCCTCGATGCTGGTCAGGGTCAGCGTTGTGTTGCATCATGGGTACTTGAATTGATAGATCTCCGGTCCTACTTAGTGCTGAAATCCTGATGACCCGTCCCTCAGCGTAGCTGCAAGTCCCAACTTCGTCTCCAGCAAATATTGTCTTGGGCCACCGAAGTCCAGTGCATGGTAAGTACTCCTCTAGAGGCATCTCTGATGTTGCAGCGTACAGCAAGGGAGTCTGACCAACGCATTGGAGGTCTTCCCCGCGGTCTCTTCTTCCCTCGGGGTACCAGGCTGCTGTCGCTGTACTCCATCGACCATCGTTTCCTCGCAACATGTGACCTGCCATCTATGTTTTGCCTTGTCTCCATGGATTACCGCATCCTTCACCAGGGCCAATCGTCTTATGTCATAATTGTGGAGACCTTGCATACGTTGGCTCCGGATAGTGATTCCGACCAAGCGTCTCTCGAGGTAGGCCTGGGTCACTCTCAATTTGTCCTCTAGTGATTTTGTTAGTGTCCACATATCGGCACCGTACCACATCGTAGGAAGTACAGTGGACTTGAAGAGGAAGGCTCGTAGGTGTTGTCTGACAACCGTCCAGGACCGTGTTAATAGACGAGAAGGATGCCCAACCCGCGCGGCGACGTCTTGTCAGTTCAGGTTATTCTCCATATTGGAAAGACGTCCAAGATAAATGTACTCGTTGATATTCTCTTATCGTAGCTCCTCAAGGAAGACTGGATCACAAGGGGCGAAGCTTTCTTGCCCTCTCCATCGAGTAGCTGCATCATTTGGTTGGCTTCTGCCATGGACTCTGTGATGAGCACTACGTCATCAGCAAATCGAAGGTGATTGAGGCGTCTGCCGTCAATAAGGATATCAAAGGTGTCACAGTTGCATCGGCTAACGACTGATTCCAAACATGCAGAGAAGAGGTTCGATGAGATAGGAATGCTCTGGCGGACCGCCTTTTGAATTGGTACCACATTGGAAGGGACGAAATGTGTTAGTGCAGCTCGTATGTTGGTGAGAACTCTGATGTATCCAGGATCGACATCTTGTTCCAACCGTGAGCGCCAGACAAAATGTGGTTCTACCGAATCAAAAGCCTTTAAATAGTCGATGGAGGTGAATATCAAGGGCGTCTGCAGCTCTAGGGCTGCTTCAATAAGGCGGCGATAGTGCTGAAATATTTGTTTGAAAATTAGAAATTCCAAACCTTTTTGGAGAAAATATACAAAAAGGTTAAATATACTGCAGTGTTTCTCTCAAACGTCTGGCTATGTTTGGGACGACCTACCTGTGTGGAAAAGCCCTCTCGCTTGTGAAATGTCTCAAGAACAAAGCATGAGTGGCTTTCAAGCTCAATGATGTCTTTAACCCGGTGAGTGTTTTAAAAATGTATTGTTTTAAAAAAATGAAACCTCATTAGATTGCATGGTGCTCGGGCACTTAAAATTACACGTGAACGGTTCACAAAATCTTATAGGTTGAGAGCCCCTGCTGTACAGGGATGCAGAAAAGAATTCACAAGCACAATAAGAGAGAGAGAGAGAGAGAGAGAAAGAGAGAGTGAGAGAGAGAGAGAGAGAAAGTGGGGGAGTTGGCAATAAGACTTGAAGCAGAGTGAGAGAGAGAGAGAGTGAAAGAGAGAAACAGTGTGTGTGTGTGTGTATGTGTGTGTGTGGATGTGTGAAAGAACGGAAGGGTCAGTGGAACCTGATCAAAGGTATGAAATGTATTTTAACCACAACGTTTGGGGCACCCCGTGAAGAAGATTAACGATTCTGATGTTAGAATCCACTGGTAGTCGACTGAAATGAAAAGGGTAACTGTGACTTTCCAAAAAGTCGTATCAATTTAATGAATAAATCATTTGACATGTTGTTGGTGTATTCTTTTATACATTCTGAATGTCTCATTGGGGAAGCTGGTGCTGAAATTGGCTTACAATTCCAACGTAACAGGTTTAAATCACGTGCAGCTCGGTTTGACCTAACATACATTTTTTTGGTCATGGTATGTCCACCTCTTCCAGTCTACCCAGCTGTAAGGGAACATTTCGGAGTTAGTGTTCTGTTGTCGCTATTTTCAGAAATGACTTAAATTAAATGGACTAATCGCGTATTAGGGCGCTAGGTGCAAAAGCATCTCTTCTAGATGTCATTTTCATTTTCCACGTAGTTATTTTATATGATATGAACAATACACTACGATCATTTTTTTTTTCTGAAGATATTTCTAATAAATGCAAAATTCAGTATGCCCAGAGCAAATATTCATTCTGACAATGGGCCTAAGGGCACAAGTTTAAGAACCGCTGAGTTTAGCGTGTGACCCTTGACATGTGATGGCCTCGACCTTAGTCACGTTACAGCAGCAAACAAGAGATCTAGCTAGCAGAAGTAGCCGCTTGTTGTGGTTGATGGTGTCTGTCTGTCTCAGTGTCTGCAGGTCACACTTGGCGGCTCCACCTTGTCATGTAGGCAGCCAGTTTTCGCGTCAGTCACGTCTACTTGTTGGCCATCTTTCATTTATTGTTGGTACTTTTTCTTCAGGTCAGTCTAGTTGAGACATGGACGCACACGCCTACCCTCCATTTCAGCTGAACAAGCCACGCTTTGACCAGGTAAGACGGCTAGATTTTTGATAATGTTAGACCAGACCTAGTCTTCATTCTACAGCCAGGCCTAACTTCTGTCTCTAGTACTTGCAAGCACATTTGATATATGGCCTGGTTTTTGTCTGTCTGATTAGGCTAGACCTGCCAGCAGTCTATGACTGACTGTCGTTGACAAAAGCTGTCTCCACCAACCAAGGACCAAGGGAAATGAAAATACAACGATGGACAGAAAACTCCTTTTATTACACTAGCAACAACAGAAAAGTGCTTCCTCATTCCTAACAACGAAAGTGAGACAATAACATAATGCCATCATCATCATGTATGTAGCATGTCCTTTGTAGAACGTCGCTCCTATCACAGTCTGTCTGAAAGAAACTCGTTCCCTTGCCAAAACACCAGCTTCCGCCACTGTCATACTCAGGCACTCCTGGATATCTTGGTGCCATCATCTTCTTGGTCTACCTCTTCCTCTTTTGGCTGGCACCATACCTTCCATCACCGTCCTCTCTCGACCGCTGTGTTTCTTGATGTGACCAAAGTATTTGCATTTTCTGACCAAAATGGAATTGATAAACCAGTTCTACTCTATGCTCAACACTTGCCGAATGTCTACATTTGTCTTTTTCTCTGTCCAGGGTATTCTGAGGATCTTTCTGTAACATTTTGACTCGAAAGATTCGATTCTTTGTCTAAAAGTTTTGGTAATCGTCCATGCTTCACAGCCATAAGCTGCCACAGGAAAAACACAGGCTCTCAAGACTTTTACTTTTATCATTTTGTTGGTGCCCTGCCATAATTTCTTCAGGCTGTTCAGTCTCTGCATTGGCATAGCTAGTCTTCTTCTGATTTCTTTCGTGCAGTCGCCATTTTTGTCAATTCTGGAGCCCAGATATTCAAAATGTGTGACCTGATCTATTTCCTCACCACCCACTGTAAATTTATGCTGACATTGTGTTTTATCGGTGGTCATTATCTTTGTTTTGTTTATGTTTATGAACAGATTTTGATCTTTACCATGTCCATTAACGGCTGAAAGTAGCTGCTCTAGCCCTTCCGCACTTCTTGATAGTATCACTGTGTCATCTGCATATCGTAACTCTGGAATCTCGTACCCCCCAATCGTAAATGGGTCGAAACTTTCAATGTTCTCATCTTCTCGTACATTTCTCATTATACATTCCGCATATATGTTGTACAGATAAGGTGAGAGTGTACATCCCTGTCGGACTCCCTTTTGTACTGCAAACCAATCTGATGTTTGCCCAGATACTCGGACAGCGGCTTGTTGATCTTAGTATAATGTTTCAATGAGATGGACTATATGCAAAGGAAACCCCATTTCCTTCATGATTCTCCACAGATTTTGATGTTTTACCGTGTCGAAGGCCTAAGTGTAATCAATGAAACATGTGTACAGGTCTACATTAAACTCTCTACATTTTTCATAGATATTCCTTAAGTTAAATATGTGGTCCCAGGTCCCTCTGTTTTTCCTAAGACCTGCCTGGACTACGTGAATTTCAGATTCAAACCTTTTCTCTATCCTTCTTAATAGGATTAGCAAGAGTATCTTGCTAGCATGGCTGATCAGTGTGATAGTTCGGTAGTTCGTGGACAGCTTCAGGTTGCGTTTTTTGGGGAGGAGAATATAAATTGATTTCTTCAATGCTTCTGGCCACTCTGCACTGTGCCATATCTGTTTACACAGCTTGTGATAGACTCGAGCACATGCCTCTCCTCCTGCTTGTATTAGCTCTGTTTGGATATCATCACATCCTGGGGACTTTCCCTTTTTCAGGCTTTTGATTGCTGAGTGTACGTCTTGCAATGTTGGTTCAGGTTCTTTCTCATCTTTTGGTAGGATTGTAACTGAGCGCTTTGTGCTGTCTCCATACATGGTTCTGCAGTACTCTCTCCATCTATTCAGTATGTCTTTGGTTTCTGTTAATGTGTTATCCTCTTTGTCATTGATGGCATTTGGTACCGGACGGAACTTCCTTGTCAGTGTTCTTATTGCATCTCTGCCTTGTTGTTGTAGGTTTTCTATATCCTTACATGTTTCTACTGTGTATCTTCTTTTATCTTTTATTTCTCTTCTAACTTTTCTCGCACAGTTTTTATATGCTATGTTGATCCCCTTACTTCCCATTTGTTTTAATTGTTGCCTTTCTTCTATGAGTTTCTGTGTTTCCTCTGATATATAGCTCTGTTTCTTGTGCGACATCCTGAGAATCATTTCGTTCGCTGTCGAGATTAAAATATCCCTTGCGTACGATGTCAACTCCTCAGATGTCATCTCTTCCTGTACCGCAAGCAATGCCTCAAATTTGTTTTCCACTTTGATGTTGTATTCAGTAGGTATTGCTGTTAGATCGAAGCGTATTGGCTGGCAACCTTTGTTGATCCTACGTAGTCTTGTTTTGAAAACTGCAAACAGTAATTCGTGGTCCGTATCGCAGTCCGCTCTTGGCAGCGTTTTTGCTGCCAGCACATTTGATCTCCATCTTTGTTGCACCAGGATGTAATCTATTTGATTTCTGCTTTTGCATCAGGGAAGGTCCACGTGTATAGTCTTTGTGGATGTTGTTTGAATAAGGTGTTGGCAATGGAGAGGTTGTTTTCCGTGCAGAATTCAACCAGTTTTTCTTCTCGCTCATTTCTGTGTCCCAAACCAAAAGGTCCTCGAACAATTCTCTCCTTGTCGACTCTGTCCTCTCCAACTTTCACATTGAAATCGCCAATGATGATCAAGATATCTCTTTTTTCTACTTTTTCCATTGTTTCTTGCAAGGTGTTATAGAAATCATCCATTTTGCAATCGTCACCTACTGATATTGGTGCATAAACTTGAATTATTGTTAAATTTCTTGTCTTTCTCTTTAGTCTGATTGCAATTATTTGGTCGTTGACTGGATTGTAACCGAGTAGTTAAGTCTTCTTTGAGAGAATGAAGCCGACCCCGCTTTTTCCACCCTTGTCCGTCCCAGATTATATGAATGTTTCTCCTGAGGAGCTAGTACAGTGCCCTTGACCAGCCTATCTGTGTTCAGATATTCCAAGAATCTCTATCTCGGTTATCTCCATTTCTCTTCCAATCATGAACAACTTGCCCTGGTATAGGCTCCTGATGTTCCAGGTGCCTATTCTTAGTTTTGTTTTTAGAACCATTTCAGAGTTGTCCACTGTAATGCAGTCGGGCTTTAGGCCACCATCTCTATTACTTGTACTGACTCTCAAATCAGCCTCTTCTCCAGTTGGCATCGATGATCTGCCTGGCCTGGGGGCCTCACCATCAGATCTTTGAGTTTCGTTTTTCTCGACTGTCCTAAGTTTCTTGGCATTTTACATCTATTAGTTTGCCATTGCTTTCTGAACGTTGTTCCGGCCGCTTACCAACTATGGTCTCTGGTGCGCTCTTAGCCCGATACCAGGCGTTTCCAGCTCCCACTTTCAGAGTCGTTGTTGCCCAGATCAATCTTCCACACAATGTGGAGAACACAAATAAGAAATCATAAAGGGATAATGTAACACACCAGTAACGTCATATCACTGGTAACTAAGATTTAATGCACAAGACAATGGTCATTAATAATCTTTTGACAATAGGGAGGGATGAGTTCCATAAAAGCAGAGGTAGACAAGGCGTAATGATCTGAAATGGCATGATGAGGTAGCTGAGGAAACAATGAGCAGTCATCTCAAGTACTAGAACTGTTAACAAGATCAAATGAGAGTGCAGAGATAATCCCAGCCATGACAGACACATGATGCTGATTAATTTAACTATTTATATTCTTTGCTTTTCAAACATTTCTAGCTGGGTACCAATAATACAGGTCTGTGTGATGCTGAAGACAGTTGTGTTGGACTGAAAAGTGCAAATATCACAGTCAAGCTGTAAACTAGCGACACAACGCATTCTGTTCTGTGGACTACATTCTGCTACTTGCAAAGCCCTGTTTAGGGCTTGGTGGCGGGAGATTGAGAACGAGTGCAGAAGAGAAGAAGAACAGCTCTGTGTACATTCTACAGATAGCACCAGCCTGCTGCCATTACAAACTCATGACTCAGCTGTGGGACAAATGCGAACATCAACTTGTAGCTGTTGTCAAAATTACAGCTCATGACATCCTTCAGTCCCACGCACCAACACAATACCTCTCACCAGATGTCAGCTCATCCCTCCCCCTCAGTCCTACCCACCAACACAATACCTCGCACCAGATGTCAGCTCATCCCTCCCCCTCAGTCCTACCCACCAACACAATTCCTCTCATCAGATGTCAGCTCATCCCTCCCTCTCAGCCCCATCCACCAACACAATCCCTCTCACCAGATGTCAGCTCATGACATCCTTCAGTCCCACCCACCAACACAATCTCTCTCACCAGATGTCAGCTCATGACATCCCTCCCTCTCAGTCCCACCCACCAACACAATCCCTCTCACCAGATATCAGCTCATCCCTCCTCCTCAGTCCTACCCACAACACAGTCCCTCTCACCAGATGTCAGCTTATTTCCCCCCCCCCTCCCCCTCAGCCTCACCCACCAACACAGTCCCTCTCACCAGATGTCAACTTATTTCCCCCCCCCCTCCCCCTCAGCCTCATCCACCAACACAATCCATCTCACCAGATGTCAGCTCATCCCTCCCTCTCAGCCCCACACACCAACACAGTCCCTCTCACCAGATGTCAACTTATTTCCCCCCCCTCCCCCTCAGCCTCATCCACCAACACAATCCATCTCACCAGATGTCAGCTCATCCCTCCCTCTCAGCCCCACACACCAACACAGTCCCTCTCTCCAGATGAAGCATAGTTAGTAAAAAGAGAACAGCTGAAACTGTATCTAAAAGAAGAAAAACAAGATATAATATGAGGACATTGCAGATAGTGAACTTGAAATAGAGGGATATACAATGTTAAGGAAAGATAGGGAAGTTGGAGACAAGACTAAGGGAGGTGGTGTTTTTTTATAGTGTTCGAATTCAGCTAATTTAACTATCAGGGTTGATCTATCATCTGGCAACAAAGATGAAAGTATGGGAAGAAATAGAAAGTGGAGGTGAAAAAAACAGGGGTTGAAGTATGCTGCAGATGCCCATCAAGTCAAAAAGAGACCCCCCCTCTCCATCTCCAACCCCCCCCCCCCCTCCATCACCATCCAACCCCCTCTCCATCAACAACCCACCCTCCACCTCCAACCCCCACCCTCCATCACCATCCAACCCCCTCTCCATCAACAACCCCCTCTCCAACTCCAAACCCCCCCCCCCCATCCCCAACCCCCTCTGTCACCAACCCCACCCTGTATGGATACACAAACTAACTCAAGAAAATATAAACATTCCACTACCAGACATCAGACAGACAATACTAGTAAGAACTTGCTATCCCAGGGATCAGACAAACAGCCAAAAGTTCCACCTGTGATGCATCATTCAGTCCTAGTAGAGATGTTCCATGTAGGGAGGTAAACCCCAAGCGTAAAAAGTGGATAACTAGATTTGTAGTGAAATGTCGAAGAGCGAAAAATAAAGCATGGAAAAAATATATAGAGGCAGGTGAATCAAAAGAAACATTAAAAATATTTGGACAAACAGAACATATTCCAGCAGGTGAATAAAACTGCAAAAATAGACCGAAAAACAACTTGCTCAGAGGATCAAGAGTGACAGTAAAAGCTTCTTCTCTTATGTTAGAAATAAACAAAGAACGAAAGACAAAGTAGGCCCTCTCATAGACAGCACAGGAAAAAAAATAAGTGAAAATAGGGAGGCAGCAAATCTACTCAATCACTACTTTGGCACAGTCTACACAAAAGAAGATTGCTCCAAGATCCAAGAGCCTATATAAATTTTTCAAAGAGACATGGATACAGCGGGATTAAGATCAATCTGTATTACGGAGGAAATGGTTTTTTAAAAATTGGAGGGGTTGAAAGTGAATAAATGTCCAGGTCACGATGGTATTCATCCAAAATTGCTGTTTGAAATTAGAGACCAACTAGCAAAACCATTGGCTATATTATGTTCTCAATCACTTACAAAAGGGATTGTTCCAGAGGATTAAAAACTTTGCAGGAGTGATCCCCTTATTCATAAAAGGGTAAAAAATCAGTTCCAGCAAATTATAGACCGGTGAGTTTAACAGCATAGTATTTACATTGTTAGAGTCAATAATCAAAGAAAACATTGTAATGCATTTAGACAAGTTTAATCTAATTAGAAATAGTTAGCTTGGTTTTACTAGAGGGAGGTCGTGCTTAAAAAATCTGTTAGAATTCATGGAGGAGGTTACTAAAATGATAGATAAAGGGGAGCCAGTGGACGTTATTTATCTAGATTTTGCAAAGGCCTTTGAAAGAGTACCTCATCAAAAAATATTTAGGAAGTTAAAATCACATTGAATCGGTGGTGAAGATGCCAAATGCATTGAAATTTGGTTAACGAGATGACAGAGAGTGGGTCATAAGAGATGACTGGTGTGTTTTTTCATGTCTACAGAGCACCTTCAGCGGAAGACTCCGGCACTTTCTGGAGGTGATTGACCCACGAACCCTTTTCACATCATCAGTAAGTCTCCTGCCAGTATGAAAGAGCTGTGTGTTTGTGATCTGAGAACAAGTATCAACATGTGTCCATAACTCTTTTTCTTGTCCATATCTTCTTCTTATTCACTTGTTCTCAATCTCCCACTACCAAGCCCTGAACGTTCTAAATCTCCCTCTACCAAGCCCTGAACGTTCTAAATCTCCCGCTACCAAGCCCTGAATGTTCTCAATCTCCCGCTACCAAGCCCTGAACGTTCTCAATCTCCTGCTACCAAGCCCTGAACGTTCTCAATCTCCCGCTACCAAGCCCTGAACGTTCTCAATCTCCCGCTACCAAGCCCTGAACGTTCTAAATCTCCCGCTACCAAGCTGTGAAAAGGGTTTTGCAAGTATAGTACGATGTTGTCCAGAGAACGAAATGCGTTGTGTCATAGTTTACAGCTTGACTGCGATATTTGCACCTTTCGGTCCACACATCCGACTTCAACATGACATTTTTGAGCATCGGGTTAGCCTTCCCTCTTCGATCCCTTCTCCTTAGCCAGCCTTCCCTCTTCGATCCCTTCTCCTTAGCCAGCCGTCCCTCTTCGATCCCTTCTCCTTAGCCAGCCTTCCCTCTTCGATCCCTTCTCCTTAGCCAGCCTTCCCTCTTCGATCCCTTCTTCTTAGCCAGCCTTCCCTCTTCGATCCATTTTCCTTAGCCAGCCTTCCCTCTTCAAGCCCTTCTCCTTAGCCAGTCAGCTCTGTTGCAGCACAGAGGGGAGGTGCAGAAGTCTTGGCAGCTCTGACTCATTGGTCCTGACGCTAGCAGTCAGCTATTGGACGCTGATTGATGCAGCTCATGTACTGCTTAGCATCTTGATCCCTGTTGTCCATATAAAGCTGTGTCCATGACTCTTATTGTTGTCCATATAAAGCTAAGTCCATGACTCTTATTGTTGTCCATATAAAGTTGTGTGTCTGGTGAGTTTGTATATGTGAGTCTGTATACATGTATCTCACAAGTGATTTTGGTCAAGATAAATGTCAATGCCAACTGAATAGAACATTGTACAATAACAGACACATTCTGGTGATCATCAGCTGAGCAGACATGTTTCTGTGACTATAGCAACGATTTGTTTTTGTTATTGATCTCATTGATGCTGATATGCACGTTTCTTCAAAGTTGCAAAGGAAAATACATGCAGTGAAGTCTAATGGGAAGATGGGGGCTGTGTATCTCTAAATAGGAATGTTAAAGAGTTAATAAACTTCAGCACTTGAAATAGTTTGATTATCTGAGACACATCTCTTCCCACATAAGGAGATCCACAAACTAGCAGGGATTATCCAAGTGGCAATGACGAAAAGCAGATAGATTGCGAGCAGGTGAAGACTTGCCCTACAAGATGTGAAAGTCAGAATAGGTAACAGAAGTAGGGCACAATCTTCACCTGGCAGTGAAAGTCAGAACAGGTAACAGAAGTAGGGCACAATCTTCACCTGGCAGTGAAAGTCAGAACAGGTAACAGAAGTAGGGCACAATCTTCACCTGGCAGTGAAAGTCAGAATAGGTAACAGAAGTAGGGCAGGATCTTCACCTGGCAGTAGCAACAAATTAATGTCAAGATCAGAATAGGTAACAGAAGTAGGGCACAATCTTCACCTGGCAGTAGCAACAAATTAATGTCAAGATCAGAATAGGTAACAGAAGTAGGGCACAATCTTCACCTGGCAGTGAAAGTCAGAATAGGTAACAGAAGTAGGGCAGGATCTTCACCTGGCAGTGAAAGTCAGAATAGGTAACAGAAGTAGGGCACAATCTTCACCTGGCAGTAGCAACAAATTAATGTCAAGATCAGAGCTACAGGCTCAAGGGCAACAAACCAAAAAAGGAAAGATTGTACAGCTAAACCGAAGGATTCTATAGAGATCAGAAAACTAGTCAATAGGAAGAAAATTGAAGCAAAGCCCACTAGACTAAAGGAAAGATACAGTCAAAATTGTGTCAATAAAGGGAAATCATTGGAATACCTTGCAGGGCAGGCTGGCAATACAGCATTAATAGGCAATCTTTGGGAGACCTTCCAGGGCAAGCTGAGGCAGCATTTAGAGGGAATCATTGGAAGACTGTCCAGGGCAAGCCGACGAGGCAGCATTAAGAATGAACTAAGCACAGAATACATCATCATAACAAAAAAAATTTGATGAAATCATTCCTCAAAGGGAAAAAATTGTCACATCTATCAAATTAAGAATGTACAAGCCACAGGGCATAACAACTTCGACACAGGACTTTTTGAAACATCGTGATTTAGCTTACCTGTACTAGACTGACAGGCTTCGTAGTGTGGGAGTGTATCTTACCTGTACTGACAGGTTGGGTAATGTTGAAGTGTATCTTACCTGTACTGAAAGGTTGTGTAGTGTTAGAGTGTATCTTACCTGTACTACATTGACAGGTTGAGTAATGTCGGAATGTAGCCTACCAGTATTGCACTGATATTTCTCTTGATCACTTTTTTTGTGTGTGTCAAACAACAGAAAGATCTGAAGCATTCTGTCAAGTTATTGGAAGACTACAAGAATGGTAACCTCTCTTCAGGGGTCACAGACGAGCAGCTGTGGAAGGCTCAGAAGGTCAAACAGGTGAGATCAAGGCTGAAGCTGCTGCTGGTTTGTGTGCCAGTAAATGGAGTAGCAGGTTTAGAAACAGCAGTACATGAACAAAGGGTGTTGTAATGAGATGGATGGGAAAAAAACATGAAAAAAATTGTAAAAGTTGATTAAGGTTGAGTTTAATCAAAGTTTAAAAATGGGTATGGTCAGACACCGAGACGAGAACATAAACAAAACCTACGTTACGACCAATAGGCCTTCATCAGGGACAGCAATACTGAGCTAACAAATCAACATATAAGGAAAAAATGGTCAACTTATCTGATAGTAGACTCAGTCTGTCTAAGTGACTGGTTGGGTCATAATGAGATGGATACATTGTCCTTCTGGCTCCAATGTAAAGCATAGACCTGCACCACAGCTGGCATCTTTTAAAGTAAGCCTATTTACCAGTCAACCCAGCTGTAAATAGGTATCTGGCATACGACTAGGGAAGTAAACAGCAACAAGAAAAGGAACTGGCCACTCTAGCTGATACAAACCTTGGCTTAATATACTGGTCTCTAACAACTTCATCCCCCGACAGTAGTCTAACTACTATGGGACAAACCTTAACTTACTTTATTTCTAAGCAGTTCTACGAACCAAGAGAGACGACTAAACAGCTATCACATGAGTTGCCTACGCAGAATCCTGGCGGTTGGGTGGCAAGACAAGATCACCTACGGAGAGTTGTTGGAGATAACAGGCACTGTCACAATCTTGTCCATGCTTAGTCTTCGAAGGCTCCGATGGCTGGGGTACACTCGGTGGATGGGTGATGGCAGAATTTCTGAAGATCTTCTCTATGGAGAATTACAGTTGGGGAAAAGGTCTTGGGGCTGACCACTACTTCGGTACAAGGATGTATGCAAATTGGATATGAATGATGCAGGCGTCGATTTGGAATCATGAGAACAGGATGCCATGGATCGAGTTACATGGAGGAGCAATATTAAGCATGGAATACAGACAAAAGAGATACAAATTACGAATAGGCTAAGGACTCTGCGTTTGATAAGACATGCCACACCGTGCAATGCCGCAAATGATCCTGACTTACCTTGCAGACACTGGAAAACGCTTCTCTGCTTGGATTGATCTTACGAGTCACATGCTTATCGCCATGAACTAGTTGCAAGCACAATTACTATCGTCGGAGAATACGGAAAGAGCCAATGAACGCAGTTGCAATCATCCACCATCTTGTCACTCCACTGTGAAGCATACATGGCCACCGCACCTAGCATCTTTTATAGGAAGCCTGTATCCTAGCTTTGCAGTGCTTGATTATAATGCCAATGTTTGTTTACATGATGAGATTGCCAGCCCCAAGCACAGCCCTCTTTAGCCACATGTTATGACTTACTTGGAAGTTGGAAATGGTCCTATTCTTGTCATGTCAGATATGTTAGGGGAAACAACTTCTCAGCAAATAATATGCTGCACAAGAATTGTCTGCCCTGCTTGCTGTTTTAAGTCTCAAATAATCACATCCATTTGTCTACTAACCTGGAGGTCTGTCTCAGGCCTCCTTCATTACCATAAGTTTATCTCACAATTGGGCTGGGAAGGGCCATGTAGTCTTTCTGCTACTCTCATGGAGCTGGCAGAACTTGTTCTCCCCACAAGAGAAGATGTCTGTGTGCCCAATTTGTAATTGTTGAGCAGATGATTGTACAGTCTGTAGTGCCATTGACAAGTAGGAGTGAAACAGTTTCATGGGGATATCTATCTTTATTTATTAGAGAGAGAGTGTGTGTGTGTGTGTTCAAGTTGTTTGTTGTTTACAACATGTTAATACCTATTTCTACCAGACTGTGTTCTCTAGAACGTGCACCCATTTTGGTAAACATATATTTGCATGAGATTTGAATGAAACGTTTGTCTGATATGTTGTTAGAGTGTGGAAACACTTCCAGCCAATAAACTGTAACAATAGTGAGCGGTAGCAGTGGCAGTGTCCAGGGTGTCACACTATTGGCACTGAAACAATCATTGGTCAATTACAGTACAGTAATTATCCACCTGCCACAACCCAACCCCTCCCTTTATGTTCATTTTGTATTGGAGAGGAACAAATAGGACCACTGACCCTACTAAGAAGGCTGGCTCTCGTGGCTATTGGTCTCATCATCATAACCAGCAGCCGCAGCAACTTCAAGAGTTGACATCTATACTCAGCACAGCTTTCCTCAACTACAGACACCTGTAGTAGTGGACATGCTCCTCTTGGGGCAATGACAAATATACTCAGCACAGCTTTCCTCAACTACAGACACCTGTAGTAGTGGACATGCTCCTCTTGGGGCAATGACAAATATACTCAGCACAGCTTTCCTCAACTACAGACACCTGTAGTAGTGGACATGCTCCTCTTGGGGCAGTGACAAATATACTCAGCACAGCTTTCCTCAACTACAGACACCTGTACATGCTCCTCTTGGGGTCAAAGCTGACGGATGATATTAACAAGTGTCCAATTGTTTGCATATTTGGTGAGCTCCTGAAGTAGCTTAGGATGTTGACTGACTGCACTTTTATTTCAGGCTATTATACATCCTGACACAGGCCAGACCATCTTCATGCCATTCAGGATGTCAGGTATGTAAGTCTCTGTCCATCCTGTCTGGCTTTTTCTTTCTGTATCTTATGAAATCGTGTCTGTTACTGTTTGTCAATGGTGCTGATTATCTTGAAGAGTAATTTCTTTAATTGGCTTGGCTTCATTCATTCTCAATCTCTCGCTACCAAGCCCTGAAAAGGGCTTTGCCTGTAGCAGAATTTAGTCAGAGAATGGAACGTGTTGTCGTAGTTTACAGCTTGACTGTGAAATTTGCACCTTTTGGTCCGACACACCTGACTCAGCAGGCATTTTGTTAGTACCGGGTTAGCCTTTTCTCTTCGATCCCTTCTCCTTAGTCCTTTGCCAGTCTGCTCTGTTGCAGCCTATCCAGGTTCACATGGTGGAGGTGTTGGAAGCTCTGGTTCACCTATGGGTCACTGACCGCTGCAGCTCATGCGCTGAGAGAGATAACTCGTTTGTTTGATTGACTGGAAACACCTTATTACAGCTGTGAGCTGTCTACCTGTACATGGGACGCCTGACCTTCTACCAGAAGTATCCACTGGCTAGATGGTAGAACAGCCAGTAGATGTAGACATAGGTTAGCTGCTAGCATTGACCGAGTCGTCACACAGGTGGTTGTCACTGAACGAGTCATCACACAAGTGATTGTCACTGAACGAGTCGTCACACAGGTGGTTGTCTCTGAACTCTGAGCTAGTTGTGAGTACCAGCTACCTAAATCAAACAATACAACCATTGAGAGAGATTCTTCAACGTCAGTTCCTGACCATATGCTACATCTCATACGTGCCAGCCATCTCCAGGCTTCTATGAGCCAACTTACAATACATGGACCATGTCAGGATGGGATGTCAGGATGGGATGTCAGGATGGAATGTCAGGATGGGATGTCAGGACGGGATGTCAGGATACTAATGGAGGAGGCAGTATAGGGAATTGTCAAGAGGGAGATGGAAAGAATGAGTATAAATTTAGCAGGTGTGGAGCAGCAGAAATACAGCCTGTCAGTGAGCAGACTCTGGGCTGACCAGTCTCTCCTGTTTACACCATGCCATTGAGGATAAAGTGGGGCATACAAATGTATGCAGATTAAAGGGTTGTGTGATGAATGGCTACATCTGTGTGATAAATGATTATACCCATTTGATGAATGGCTACACCTGTGTGATGGATGGCTACATCTGTGTGATGAATGGCTACATCTGTGTGATGAATGGCTACACCTATTTGATAAATGGCTACACCTGTGTGATGGATGGCTACATCTGTGTGAATGAATGATTATATTGTTACAGTATCCTTCCATGTTCAGTACAATAAGGGCATGGGGCCACCACTGAAGTAAGTCTAGCAGTCACAAAAACATTGATGTTCTCTAGTAGTGGATGGGTGTTTGGTCCTACACAACTTGTTACAAGATGAATTTACTAGGTCCATCCACAACCTTCATTAGATCTTTCCACATATAGTAAGTTGGATTGGTTCTATTTGTTGTTCTGCAGTAAACAGGTAGCATCCATAGCTATGTGAATATCTGTCTCTTTGTGTGTGTCTCTCTCTATCTATCTCTCACTGTGTCTCTCTCTCTCTCTCTCTCTTTCTATCTGTCTCTTTGTGTGTGTCTCTCTCTCTCTCTCTCTCTCTCTATCTCTCTCTATCTGTCTCTCACCTCGTCTCTCTCTCTCTATCTGTCTCTCACTGTGTGTGTGTCCATCTCTCTCACTCTCTCTGTCAAATCTCCTCTCTCTGTCTCACTCTGTCTCTGTTGCTTACTTTCTCACTCTCTCTCACTCTCTGTCTCCCACTCTCTCTCTTTCTCTGTCTCTCTCTCTGTCTCACACTCTCTGACTCTCTCACTTTCTCTCTCTCTGTCTCACACTCTCTGTCTCTCTCACTCTCTCTCTGTCTCACACTCTCTGTCTCACTCTCTCTCTCTCTGTCTCTCACTCTGTCTCTCTGTATGTGTGATGGTCACCTTATCTGTGTTATGATGCTGAGGATTTGCTGATCAAATGAATGTAATCAAGGCATTGTCTTTTCTATTCAGGTTTTGTGCCTTTTGGGTCATTTATCGTGAGTACATTTTTAAAAAATTCTCAGAAGACTTTGAACGAGTAGTCAAGAGGTTGCAGAAACCTGTGTTGGTAGATGATGTGCAGTGATTTGTAGAGAAGAATTTGACACATTGATAGACAGTTTGTGTAAAGTACTCCACTTGTGTTTGGCTCATCCTAGCTGTAGTTTCCTCAGACAACCACACATATTTCTATACAAATCTCTTACTATGTTTCTTTTGCCTAACTGCCATCACCATCTTTGTCATCACCAACAATCAAATATTTTACACCAACAATCACATATTTTACACCAACAATCACATATTTTACACCAACAATCACATATTTTAAACCAACAATCACATATTTTACACCAACAATCACATATTTTACACCAACATTCTGACTGTCCGTTTCACAATTGAATGCGTCTCCTCCAGATTGAGAAAAGTTGTATCTCCTCAGGTTGTCGGACTGCTGCTTCCTCATCCAACCCTGAAACAGATTGTCTTCTGGCAGTGGCTAAACCAGAGCCACAATGCTTGTGTCAACTATGCCAACAGAAATGCTACAAAGGTATTGTTTATGGTTTTCTGTTGCAATATAGATATTTACATACAATCTGATCGTAGCTGGCTAGAACAAGTGATGACCATCAAGTACGAAATTGTCATATATTAAATGACGTTTCCCATGTGAGAATCATGTTCTCTCCACTAGTCCAAATAGAGAGTTCACATGAGAGGGGCTGTCCACTAGTCCAAATAGAGAGTTCATATGAGAGGGACTGTCTACTAGTCCAAATAGAGAGTTCACATGAGAGGGGCTGGGCTGTCCACTAGTCCAAATAGAGAGTTCACATGAGAGGGGCTGGGCTGTCCACTAGTCCAAATAGAGAGTTCACATGAGAGGGGCTGTCCACTAGTCCAAATAGAGAGTTCACATGAGAGGGGCTGTCCACTAGTCCAAATAGAGAGTTCACATGAGAGGGGATGTCCACTAGTCCGAATAGAGAGTTCACATGAGAGGGGCTGTCCACTAGTTCAAATAGAGAGTTCACATGAGAGGGGATGTCCACTAGTCCAAATAGAGAGTTCACATGAGAGGGGATGTCCACTAGTCCAAATAGAGAGTTCACATGAGATGGGCTGTCCACTAGTCCAAATAGAGAGTTCACATGAGATGGGCTGTCCACTAGTCCAAATAGAGAGTTCACATGAGATGGGCTGTCCACTAGTCCAAATAGAGAGTTCACATGAGAGGGGCTGTCCACTAGTCCAAATAGAGTGTTCACATGAGAGGGGCTGTCCACTAGTCCAAATAGAGAGTTCACATGAGAGGGGCTGTCCACTAGTTCAAATAGAGAGTTCACATGAGAGGGGCTGTCCACTAGTCCAAATAGAGAGTTCACATGAGATGGGCTGTCCACTAGTCCAAATAGAGAGTTCACATGAGAGGGGCTGTCCACTAGTCCAAATAGAGAGTTCACATGAGAGCGGCTGTCCACTAGTCCAAATAGAGAGTTCACATGAGAGGGGCTGTCCACTAGTTCAAATAGAGTGTTCACATGAGAGGGGCTGTCCACTAGTCCAAATAGAGAGTTCACATGAGAGGGGCTGTCCACTAGTCCAAATAGAGAGTTCACATGAGAGGGGCTGTCCACTAGTCCAAATAGAGAGTTCACATGAGAGGGGCTGTCCACTAGTCCAAATAGAGTGTTCACATGAGATGGGCTGTCCACTAGTCCAAATAGAGAGTTCACATGAGAGGGGCTGTCCACTAGTCCAAATAGAGAGTTCACATGAGAGGGGATGTCCACTAGTCCAAATAGAGAGTTCACATGAGAGGGGCTGTCCACTAGTCCAAATAGAGTGTTCACATGATTTGGGCTGTCCACTAGTCCAAATAGAGAGTTCACAGGAGAGGGGCTGTCCACTAGTCCAAATAGAGTGTTCACATGAGAGGGGCTGTCCACTAGTCCAAATAGAGAGTTCACATGAGAGGGGCTGTCCACTAGTTCAAATAGAGAGTTCACATGAGAGGGGATGTCCACTAGTCCAAATAGAGAGTTCACATGAGAGGGGATGTCCACTAGTCCAAATAGAGAGTTCACATGAGATGGGCTGTCCACTAGTCCAAATAGAGAGTTCACATGAGATGGGCTGTCCACTAGTCCAAATAGAGAGTTCACATGAGAGGGGCTGTCCACTAGTCCAAATAGAGTGTTCACATGAGAGGGGCTGTCCACTAGTCCAAATAGAGAGTTCACATGAGAGGGGCTGTCCACTAGTTCAAATAGAGAGTTCACATGAGAGGGGCTGTCCACTAGTTCAAATAGAGAGTTCACATGAGATAGGCTGTCCACTAGTCCAAATAGAGAGTTCACATGAGAGGGGCTGTCCACTAGTCCAAATAGAGTGTTCACATGAGAGGGGCTGTCCACTAGTCCAAATAGAGAGTTCACATGAGAGGGGCTGTCCACTAGTTCAAATAGAGTGTTCACATGAGAGGGGCTGTCCACTAGTCCAAATAGAGTGTTCACATGAGAGGGGCTGTCCACTAGTCCAAATAGAGTGTTCACATGAGAGGGGCTGTCCACTAGTCCAAATAGAGAGTTCACATGAGAGGGGCTGTCCACTAGTCCAAATAGAGAGTTCACATGAGAGGGGATGTCCACTAGTCCAAATAGAGAGTTCACATGAGAGGGGCTGTCCACTAGTCCAAATAGAGTGTTCACATGAGATGGGCTGTCCACTAGTCCAAATAGAGAGTTCACATGAGAGGGGCTGTCCACTAGTCCAAATAGAGAGTTCACATGAGAGGGGCTGTCCACTAGTCCAAATAGAGAGTTCACATGAGAGGGGCTGTCCACTAGTCCAAATAGAGAGTTCACATGAGAGGGGCTGTCCACTAGTCCAAATAGAGAGTTCACATGAGATGGGCTGTCCACTAGTCCAAATAGAGAGTTCACATGAGAGGGGCTGTCCACTAGTCCAAATAGAGAGTTCACATGAGAGGGGCTGTCCACTAGTCCAAATAGAGTGTTCACATGAGAGGGGCTGTCCACTAGTCCAAGTAGAAAGTTCACATGAGAGGGGCTGTCATCTAGTCCAAATAGAGAGTTCACATGAGAGGGGCTGTCCACTAGTCCAAATAGAGAGTTCACATGAGAGGGGCTGTCCACTAGTCCAAATAGAGAGTTCACATGAGAGGGGCTGTCCACTAGTCCAAATAGAGTGTTCACATGAGAGGGGCTGTCCACTAGTCCAAATAGAGAGTTCACATGAGAGGGGCTGTCCACTAGTCCAAATAGAGAGTTCACATGAGAGGGGCTGTCCACTAGTCCAAATAGAGAGTTCACATGAGAGGGGCTGTCCACTAGTCCAAATAGAGTGTTCACATGAGAGGGGCTGTCCACTAGTCCAAATAGAGAGTTCACATGAGAGGGGCTGTCCACTAGTCCAAATAGAGAGTTCACATGAGAGGGGCTGTCCACTAGTCCAAATAGAGTGTTCACATGAGAGGGGCTGTCCACTAGTCCAAATAGAGAGTTCACATGAGAGGGGCTGTCCACTAGTCCAAATAGAGAGTTCACATGAGAGGGGAGTCCACTAGTCCAAATAGAGAGTTCACATGAGATGGGCTGTCCACTAGTCCAAATAGAGAGTTCACATGAGATGGGCTGTCCACTAGTCCAAATAGAGAGTTCACATGAGAGGGGATGTCCACTAGTCCAAATAGAGAGTTCACATGAGAGGGGCTGTCCACTAGTCCAAATAGAGAGTTCACATGAGAGGGGATGTCCACTAGTCCAAATAGAGAGTTCACATGAGAGGGGATGTCCACTAGTCCAAATAGAGAGTTCACATGAGAGGGGCTGTCCACTAGTCCAAATAGAGAGTTCACATGAGAGGGGCTGTCCACTAGTCCAAATAGAGAGTTCACATGAGAGGGGATGTCCACTAGTCCAAATAGAGAGTTCACATGAGAGGGGCTGTCCACTAGTCCAAATAGAGAGTTCACATGAGAGGGGAGTCCACTAGTCCAAATAGAGAGTTCACATGAGAGGGGCTGTCCACTAGTCCAAATAGAGAGTTCACATGAGAGGGGCTGTCCACTAGTCCAAATAGAGAGTTCACATGAGAGGGGCTGTCCACTAGTTCAAATAGAGAGTTCACATGAGAGGGGATGTCCACTAGTCCAAATAGAGAGTTCACATGAGAGGGCATGTCCACTAGTCCAAATAGAGAGTTCACATGAGAGGGGATGTCCACTAGTCCAAATAGAGAGTTCACATGAGAGGGGCTGTCCATTAGTCCAAATAGAGAGTTCACATGAGAGGGGCTGTCCATTAGTCCAAATAGAGAGTTCACATGAGAGGGGATGTCCACTAGTCCAAATAGAGAGTTCACATGAGAGGGGCTGTCCACTAGTCCAAATAGAGAGTTCACATGAGAGGGGCTGTCCACTAGTCCAAATAGAGAGTTCACATGAGAGGGGCTGTCCACTAGTCCAAATAGAGAGTTCACATGAGAGGGGCTGTCCACTAGTCCAAATAGAGAGTTCACATGAGAGGGGCTGTCCACTAGTCCAAATAGAGAGTTCACATGAGATGGGCTGTCCACTAGTCCAAATAGAGAGTTCACATGAGAGGGGCTGTCCACTAGTCCAAATAGAGAGTTCACATGAGAGGGGCTGTCCACTAGTCCAAATAGAGTGTTCACATGAGAGGGGCTGTCCACTAGTCCAAGTAGAGAGTTCACATGAGAGGGGCTGTCCACTAGTCCAAATAGAGAGTTCACATGAGAGGGGCTGTCCACTAGTCCAAATAGAGAGTTCACATGAGAGGGGCTGTCCACTAGTCCAAATAGAGAGTTCACATGAGAGGGGCTGTCCACTAGTCCAAATAGAGTGTTCACATGAGAGGGGCTGTCCACTAGTCCAAATAGAGAGTTCACATGAGAGGGGCTGTCCACTAGTCCAAATAGAGAGTTCACATGAGAGGGGCTGTCCACTAGTCCAAATAGAGTGTTCACATGAGAGGGGCTGTCCACTAGTCCAAATAGAGAGTTCACATGAGAGGGGAGTCCACTAGTCCAAATAGAGAGTTCACATGAGAGGGGCTGTCCACTAGTCCAAATAGAGAGTTCACATGAGAGGGGAGTCCACTAGTCCAAATAGAGAGTTCACATGAGATGGGCTGTCCACTAGTCCAAATAGAGAGTTCACATGAGAGGGGATGTCCACTAGTCCAAATAGAGAGTTCACATGAGAGGGGCTGTCCACTAGTCCAAATAGAGAGTTCACATGAGAGGGGATGTCCACTAGTCCAAATAGAGAGTTCACATGAGAGGGGATGTCCACTAGTCCAAATAGAGAGTTCACATGAGAGGGGCTGTCCACTAGTCCAAATAGAGAGTTCACATGAGAGGGGCTGTCCACTAGTCCAAATAGAGAGTTCACATGAGAGGGGATGTCCACTAGTCCAAATAGAGAGTTCACATGAGAGGGGCTGTCCACTAGTCCAAATAGAGAGTTCACATGAGAGGGGAGTCCACTAGTCCAAATAGAGAGTTCACATGAGAGGGGCTGTCCACTAGTCCAAATAGAGAGTTCACATGAGAGGGGCTGTCCACTAGTCCAAATAGAGAGTTCACATGAGAGGGGCTGTCCACTAGTTCAAATAGAGAGTTCACATGAGAGGGGATGTCCACTAGTCCAAATAGAGAGTTCACATGAGAGGGCATGTCCACTAGTCCAAATAGAGAGTTCACATGAGAGGGGATGTCCACTAGTCCAAATAGAGAGTTCACATGAGAGGGGCTGTCCATTAGTCCAAATAGAGAGTTCACATGAGAGGGGCTGTCCATTAGTCCAAATAGAGAGTTCACATGATAGGGGATGTCCACTAGCCCAAATAGAGAGTTCACATGAGAGGGGCTGTCCACTAGTCCAAATAGAGAGTTCACATGAGAGGGGCTGTCCACTAGTCCAAATAGAGAGTTCACATGAGAGGGGCTGTCCACTAGTCCAAATAGAGAGTTCACATGAGAGGGGCTGTCCACTAGTCCAAATAGAGAGTTCACATGAGAGGGGCTGTCCACTAGTCCAAATAGAGGGTTCACATGAGAGGGGCTGTCCACTAGTCCAAATAGAGAGTTCACATGAGAGGGGCTGTCCACTAGTCCAAATAGAGAGTTCACATGAGAGGGGATGTCCACTAGTCCAAATAGAGAGTTCACATGAGAGGGGCTGTCCACTAGTCCAAATAGAGAGTTCACATGAGAGGGGCTGTCCACTAGTCCAAATAGAGAGTTCACATGAGATGGGCTGTCCACTAGTCCAAATAGAGAGTTCACATGAGATGGGCTGTCCACTAGTCCAAATAGAGAGTTCACATGAGAGGGGCTGTCCACTAGTCCAAATAGAGTGTTCACATGAGAGGGGCTGTCCACTAGTCCAAATAGAGAGTTCACATGAGAGGGGCTGTCCACTAGTTCAAATAGAGAGTTCACATGAGAGGGGCTGTCCACTAGTCCAAATAGAGAGTTCACATGAGATAGGCTGTCCACTAGTCCAAATAGAGAGTTCACATGAGAGGGGCTGTCCACTAGTCCAAATAGAGTGTTCACATGAGAGGGGCTGTCCACTAGTCCAAATAGAGAGTTCACATGAGAGGGGCTGTCCACTAGTTCAAATAGAGTGTTCACATGAGAGGGGCTGTCCACTAGTCCAAATAGAGAGTTCACATGAGAGGGGCTGTCCACTAGTCCAAATAGAGTGTTCACATCAGATGGGCTGTCCACTAGTCCAAATAGAGAGTTCACATGAGAGGGGCTGTCCACTAGTCCAAATAGAGAGTTCACATGAGAGGGGATGTCCACTAGTCCAAATAGAGAGTTCACATGAGAGGGGCTGTCCACTAGTCCAAATAGAGTGTTCACATGAGATGGGCTGTCCACTAGTCCAAATAGAGAGTTCACATGAGAGGGGCTGTCCACTAGTCCAAATAGAGAGTTCACATGAGAGGGGCTGTCCACTAGTCCAAATAGAGAGTTCACATGAGAGGGGCTGTCCACTAGTCCAAATAGAGAGTTCACATGAGAGGGGCTGTCCACTAGTCCAAATAGAGAGTTCACATGAGATGGGCTGTCCACTAGTCCAAATAGAGAGTTCACATGAGAGGGGCTGTCCACTAGTCCAAATAGAGAGTTCACATAAGAGGGGCTGTCCACTAGTCCAAATAGAGTGTTCACATGAGAGGGGCTGTCCACTAGTCCAAGTAGAGAGTTCACATGAGAGGGGCTGTCCACTAGTCCAAATAGAGAGTTCACATGAGAGGGGCTGTCCACTAGTCCAAATAGAGTTCACATGAGAGGGGCTGTCCACTAGTCCAAATAGAGAGTTCACATGAGAGGGGCTGTCCACTAGTCCAAATAGAGTGTTCACATGAGAGGGGCTGTCCACTAGTCCAAATAGAGAGTTCACATGAGAGGGGCTGTCCACTAGTCCAAATAGAGAGTTCACATGAGAGGGGATGTCCACTAGTCCAAATAGAGTGTTCACATGAGAG
The DNA here is from genome assembly GCA_036924085.1 of Ariolimax columbianus. NCBI lineage: Eukaryota > Metazoa > Mollusca > Gastropoda > Stylommatophora > Arionidae > Ariolimax > Ariolimax columbianus. The sequence continues at coordinate 177,781,115 of JAVGWX010000001.1, forward strand.
GGGCTGTCCACTAGTCCAAATAGAGAGTTCACATGAGAGGGGCTGTCCACTAGTCCAAATAGAGAGTTCACATGAGAGGGGCTGTCCACTAGTTCAAATAGAGAGTTCACATGAGAGGGGAGTCCACTAGTCCAAATAGAGAGTTCACATGAGAGGGGCTGTCCACTAGTTCAAATAGAGAGTTCACATGAGAGGGGAGTCCACTAGTCCAAATAGAGAGTTCACATGAGAGGGGCTGTCCACTAGTCCAAATAGAGAGTTCACATGAGAGGGGCTGTCCACTAGTCCAAATAGAGAGTTCACATGAGAGGGGAGTCCACTAGTCCAAATAGAGAGTTCACATGAGATGGGCTGTCCACTAGTCCAAATAGAGAGTTCACATGAGAGGGGAGTCCACTAGTCCAAATAGAGAGTTCACATGAGAGGGGCTGTCCACTAGTCCAAATAGAGAGTTCACATGAGAGGGGAGTCCACTAGTCCAAATAGAGAGTTCACATGAGATGGGCTGTCCACTAGTCCAAATAGAGAGTTCACATGAGAGGGGATGTCCACTAGTCCAAATAGAGAGTTCACATGAGAGGGGCTGTCCACTAGTCCAAATAGAGAGTTCACATGAGAGGGGCTGTCCACTAATCCAAATAGAGAGTTCACATGAGAGGGGCTGTCCACTAGTCCAAATAGAGAGTTCACATGAGAGGGGCTGTCCACTAGTCCAAATAGAGAGTTCACATGAGAGGGGCTGTCCACTAGTCCAAATAGAGAGTTCACATGAGAGGGGCTGTCCACTAGTCCAAATAGAGAGTTCACATGAGAGGGGATGTCCACTAGTCCAAATAGAGAGTTCACATGAGAGGGGCTGTCCACTAGTCCAAATAGAGAGTTCACATGAGAGGGGCTGTCCACTAGTCCAAATAGAGAGTTCACATGAGAGGGACATGCACATCATGAGCCAGAATAGGGAATTGGCCCTTCTCACATGGAAGGTATCAGCTGTGGCACAGCTGCCAGAAACAAAAGTCATTATTAGCAATAACTGCTGATGTATGCCTCAAGCCACCTTATTTATTGATCAGAAGTCTTCAGTAGACCATGTGGGCTAGGAGATGAGAGACCGGACTGGACCTTGACCCAGCCAATGTCATGCAGGACGATGGTGTTAGACTCCTCACAGATACATCACTGATGTGTCAGAAGTTGACAGACTCCTCACAGATACATCACTGATGTGTCAGAAGTTGACAGACTCCTCACAGATACATCACTGATGTGTCAGAAGTTGACTAAGTAATCACACCTTAGTATTGATTGTCTTCTCCTGTGCTGTCAGAATATGAACGCATCCATAAATCATTGTCATGTGTGTCTGTACCTTAACAAAGACAGTTCTAAGATCACTAGTCAACAGATCCAGACAGCTAATTTCAATGAGTCTCATATGTCATGAGGTAGTGTGTCAGTTCTGTCAAGCTCTGAGTCAACAGCATCTAAACTTGAGCATTTCATTGAAGTGTATAAAGTAACAAACCACTCTCAGATAGGCAGCCCTCCAGTTTTCTTCCCCTCGTCCGCCATGCTTGTTCCTGTGACATCTTCACGTGAAGTCCAGTTCTCTGGATAAAGGCTGCCATAGTGGAGAGTTCTTCGGTGCTTCCTAACAGCTTTGTGTGGATATCTGTCTTCGTGGGACAGTGCTCAGTTCGTAATTGACCAAGCATATAACAGTCTTGCAGGATATGTTCGTATGTCTGTCCTGCCTGCCCACACATACACATTGGCGATGGAGCCAATTTTAGCCCGTGTAAATGGCTATCCAATCTGTTATGTCCCATTCTCAAGTGGAACAGGATCACTTGTTCTCCTCGATCAAGACAGTGATAGTTGTCTTCCGTTTGGTCAACTTTCCTTATTGCTTGGATAAGCGTCTTCTTTTCTTGGAAGGTGATTGTTTCATTCCTGTTGTTCTAGTGCTGCTCTCTTCTTTCCCAACCTGTCTGCTGTCTCATTTCCTAGCATGCCGCAGTGTGATGGTATCCACTGTAGCCCTACCCTTCTCTTGTATCATGGCATGTCACAGTGTGATGGTATCCACTGTAGCCCTACCCTTCTCTTGTATCCTGGCATGTCACAGTGTGATGGTATCCACTGTAGCACTACCCTTCTCTTGTATCATGGCATGTCACAGTGTGATGGTATCCACTGTAGCACTACCCTTCTCTTGTATCCTGGCATGTCACAGTGTGATGGTATCCACTGTAGCACTACCCTTCTCTTGTATCATGGCATGTCACAGTGTGATGGTATCCACTGTAGCACTACCCTTCTCTTGTATCCTGGCATGTCACAGTGTGATGGTATCCACTGTAGCACTACCCTTCTCTTGTATCATGGCATGTCACAGTGTGATGGTATCCACTGTAGCACTACCCTTCTCTTGTATCATGGCATGTCACAGTGTGATGGTATCCACTGTAGCACTACCCTTCTCTTGTATCCTGGCATGTCACAGTTTCATGGTATCCACTGTAGCCCTACCCTTCTCTTGTATCCTGGCATGTCACAGTGTGATGGTATCCACTGTAGCACTACCCTTCTCTTGTATCATGGCATGTCACAGTGTGATGGTATCCACTGTAGCCCTACCCTTCTCTTGTATCCTGGCATGTCACAGTGTGATGGTATCCACTGTAGCCCTACCCGTCTGTTGGCGTTTAGTTCGCCCAAGACTTTCTTAAACTCTGACAGTTTATCATTCTTCAGGGCTGACAGAACTGACATGACATCTGTAAGGAATACAACCTGCTGACAGAACTGACATGAAATCTGTAAGGAATACAACCTGCTGACAGAACTGACATGACATCTGTAAGGAATACAACCTGCTGACAGAACTGACATGACATCTGTAAGGAATACAACCTGCTGACAGAACTGACATGACATCTGTAAGGAATACAACCTGCTGACATAACTGACATGACATCTGTAAGGAATACAATCTGCTGACAGAACTGACATGACATCTGTAAGGAATACAACCTGCTGACATGACATCTGTAAGGAATACAACCTGCTGACATGACATCTGTAAGGAATACAACCTGCTGACATGACATCTGTAAGGAATACAACCTGCTGACATTGGCTTGTGTTGCTAACCATTTCTGCAGCAATAATTAGTGCCTGTCCTTCAGCCGGGTAGTCTGAGCCCTTCAGTAATTGTGGTGTCATCTTTCAATATTGAATCAGTGATTGACGTACACACATGTGACAGCTTCACATAATCCTCGGAGGCAGTCCGATAGAGGGACCGTATGCCATGAAACCAAAAATATTCTGTATGCGTCCCGACCTTTCTCAACGTTGTACCAGTGGAGGTCTTTGGTGAGTCCATCGCACAGGTGGGCGACCCAGTAGAGGGCCTAGGTCTTTGGTGAGTCCATCGCACAGGTGAGCGACCCAGTGGATGTGTACAGGCATATGGCCACCAAAATGTTGACCTACGTGTCCATTTATTGTTAGGCATGCGTCACATGTTCAGCTCAGTGATGTTTGCGTACGATCGCTGCTTCCACAACGTCCCTAAATAAAGTTTGATGTTGAGTTTTAGTTTCAGATCCCATTTCAAGGGAGGGCTAGTAGGAAGCCAAGGTGAGGGTCTTGACCAGTATGTTTTGCCTGACCCTGACTAACATGTTTGATCAGTATATTTTGCCTGAACAGTTGTTAGTTTTCCTCCCCACTTAATGGAGTTCAAGGAGTTTCCTCCCCACTTAATGGAGTTCAAGGAGTTTCCTCCCCACTTAATGGAGTTCAAGGAGTTTCCTCCCCACTTAATGGAGTTCAAGGAGTTTCCTCCCCACTTAATGGAGTTCAAGGAGTTTCCTCCCCACTTAATGGAGTTCAAGGAGTTTCCTCCCCACTTAATGGAGTTCAAGGAGTTTCCTCCCCACTTAATGGAGTTCAAGGAGTTTCCTCCCCACTTAATGGAGTTCAAGGAGTTTCCTCCCCACTTAATGGAGTTCAAGGAGTTTCCTCCCCACTTAATGGAGTTCAAGGAGTTTCCTCCCCACTTAATGGAGTTCAAGGAATGCCAGGCTGCTTTTTTGTCATCTAGAATTTCATGGCCGATTTTGTGGTTTGTATTTATCTCTTGACCTAGGTAGATATAGGAGTTGATATCCTCGATGGTTTCTTCTCTTACCTTGATGTCCTGCTTTGGGCAGTAAGGGTACGGAGGCATTTTGTTTTGCTTTTATTTATCTTCAGACCAGCAGCTCTGCTGACCCAATTAAGGTCGTTCAAGAATTGTTGGGCTTTTTCAATTAATGACTGAGCGAGACGTCATTGAACCAATCAAACATGACGAAATCCTGCACACCCTTAAGTAGTCAACACCAGGCACTGCTCCGAGATTAGATAGAATAACTATAGACATCCTGCGGGGGGGGGGGGGGGGGGGGGGGGTTAGCTCTAGCAGTTCATCTGTCAAAGCTGTTCAACAAATGCCTCCATTCAATCCAAATTCCTGACCGGTTCTAGTCCACAAAAAGGGAGATACTGAACATCTTGGGAACAACCGTTCAATTTGCCTGTCACTGAAAATGTACAGGATTTTCACTAGTCATTGCCAACAGAATCAGCAGGCAACTTGATGAACACTGACCTCGAGAACAAGCTGGGATCAGACAAGCATTCTGCACCAATGACCACCTCCACACGATCAATCAACTGATGGAGAGATCACGTGAACTGCGCATACCCTTATGTCTTGCATTTATCAATTATGAGAAAGCCTTTGACAGAATCGAGACCAAGGTTGTGGTAGATGCCTTCAGAAACCAGGGCATCTCTGAAACCTATATCAGACTGATTAAGAGAAAGCCTTTGACAGAATCGAGACCAAGGTTGTGGTAGATGCCTTCAGAAACCAGGGCATCTCTGAAACCTATATCAGACTGATTATGAGAAAGCCTTTGACAGAATCGAGACCAAGTTTGTGGTAAATGCCTTCAGAAACCAGGGCATCTCTGAAACCTATATCAGACTGATTAAGAGAAAGCCTTTGACAGAATCGAGACCAAGGTTGTGGTAGATGCCTTCAGAAACCAGGGCATCTCTGAAACCTATATCAGACTGATTAAGAGAAAGCCTTTGACAGAATCGAGACCAAGGTTGTGGTAGATGCCTTCAGAAACCAGGGCATCTCTGAAACCTATATCAGACTGATTATGAGAAAGCCTTTGACAGAATCGAGACCAAGTCTGTGGTAAATGCCTTCAGAAACCAGGGCATCTCTGAAACCTATATCAGACTGATTAAGAGAAAGCCTTTGACAGAATCGAGACCAAGGTTGTGGTAGATGCCTTCAGAGACCAGGGCATCTCTGAAACCTATATCAGACTGATTAAGAGAAAGCCTTTGACAGAATCGAGACCAAGGTTGTGGTAGATGCCTTCAGAAACCAGGGCATCTCTGAAACCTATATCAGACTGATTAAGAGAAAGCCTTTGACAGAATCGAGACCAAGGTTGTGGTAGATGCCTTCAGAAACCAGGGCATCTCTGAAACCTATATCAGACTGATTAAGAGAAAGCCTTTGACAGAATCGAGACCAAGGTTGTGGTAGATGCCTTCAGAAACCAGGGCATCTCTGAAACCTATAGCAGATCGACTGAGGAAATTAACAAAGACTGCAATACAGCCATCATGCCATACCACCATCCAGTATATGTTCCGATAGCAAGAGGAGTCCGATACACATGAATATCTATTATTTAATCAGTGAATGGCATACACACATGTACATCCATTACATAGGCATGTTCAAATGAAACCCGCCAAAGTGGATTTGTTACAAACAAATGAAAGGAACATCAGCAGGTGTGGCAGATTTAGAAAAAGTAATTGTTATGAAGCAAGCATTAGAAAAAGTAATTGTTATGAAGCTAGCATTAGAAAAAGTAATTGTTATGAAGCAAGCATTAGAAAAAGTAATTGTTATGAAGCAAGCATTAGAAAAAGTAATTGTTATGAAGCAAGCATTAGAAAAAGTAATTGTTATGAAGCTAGCATTAGAAAAAGTAATTGTTATGAAGCAAGCATTAGAAAAAGTAATTGTTATGAAGCAAGCATTAGAAAAAGTAATTGTTATGAAGCAAGCATTAGAAAAAGTAATTGTTATGAAGCAAGCATTAGAACAAGTAATTGTTATGAAGCTAGCATTAGAAAAAGTAATTGTTATGAAGCAAGCATTAGAAAAAGTAATTGTTATGAAGCAAGCATTAGAAAAAGTAATTGTTATGAAGCTAGCATTAGAAAAAGTAATTGTTATGAAGCTAGCATTAGAAAAAGTAATTGTTATGAAGCTAGCATTAGAAAAAGTAATTGTTATGAAGCTAGCATTAGAAAAAGTAATTGTTATGAAGCTAGCATTAGAAAAAGTAATTGTTATGAAGCAAGCATTAGAAAAAGTAATTGTTATGAAGCTAGCATTAGAAAAAGTAATTGTTATGAAGCTAGCATTAGAAAAAGTAATTGTTATTAAGCAAGCATTAGAAAAAGTAATTGTTATGAAGCAAGCATTAGAAAAAGTAATTGTTATGAAACAAGCATTAGAAAAAGTAATTGTTATGAAGCAAGCATTAGAAAAAGTAATTGTTATGAAGCTAGCATTAGAAAAAGTAATTGTTATGAAGCTAGCATTAGAAAAAGTAATTGTTATGAAGCAAGCATTAGAAAAAGTAATTGTTATGAAGCAAGCATTAGAAAAAGTAATTGTTATGAAGCAAGCATTAGAAAAAGTAATTGTTATGAAGCTAGCATTAGAAAAAGTAATTGTTATGAAGCAAGCATTAGAAAAAGTAATTGTTATGAAGCAAGCATTAGAAAAAGTAATTGTTATGAAGCTAGCATTAGAAAAAGTAATTTTTATGAAGCAAGCATTAGAAAAAGTAATTGTTATGAAGCTAGCATTAGAAAAAGTAATTGTTATGAAGCTAGCATTAGAAAAAGTAATTGTTATGAAGCAAGCATTAGAAAAAGTAATTGTTATGAAGCTAGCATTAGAAAAAGTAATTGTTATGAAGCTAGCATTAGAAAAAGTAATTGTTATGAAGCTAGCATTAGAAAAAGTAATTGTTATGAAGCAAGCATTAGAAAAAGTCACCATAGGCATTCATAGACACATCCCACTGCTAGAGTAGACGTCGAATACTGTCGAAGAAAGACTTTGGTTGCTCATTGAACCATTAAGTCACCGAGGCAATGACGTCTACATCGGAGTCAAATCGTTGCCCCTTTAGTTTAAGGGTCCGAACAAATGAAAGTGACAGATCAAAGCTATAGGCTTGGTGTGGCAGAACTTCCCACCTTTCCGTGCTAACGCTTCTTACACAATTTATCACCCTCCGCTTCGTAACGCATCAAGTGGTTCAAACTCCACTCCATGCGTTCTTCCTTATGGTGGTAGGTCAGCATCCATGGGACCCATTGTGAACACATCATCCGATACTTCAGCTTCTTCCTAACCGCCATTTGAACTGTCCTAAGCGACAGTGATTTCCTCTGCTAGCAAACCATGAGCTCCGTCAAACTGGTTGACATCCTTCAGTTGTTACGAACTGAATCACCGCTCACTGATCAACCCTGGACGGATTCCGTAACACACCCACCATTTTCTTAACAGTCTGCAGCAGAACCTATGGATGCCAGGATAGTGAAAACGTGTACACTTGTACATTAGTATCTGCTTAGATGTAACGAACGTCGTCATGCTCCTCACGTGTATGTCCACGTGGCGCAGCGGGCGGGTTTGATTTGAACACACCTTGTATAATATGGAATACAGGTGTCTGATTTGAACACACCTTGTATAATATGGAATACAGGTGTCTGATTTGAACACACCTTGTATAATATGGAATACAGGTGTCTGATTTGAACACACCTTGTATAATATGGAATACAGGTGTCTGATTTGAACACACCTTGTATAATATGGAATACAGGTGTTTGATTTGAACACACCTTGTATAATATGGAATACAGGTGTTTGATTTGAACAAACCTTGTATAATATGGAATACAGGTGTTTGATTTGAACACACCTTGTATAATATGGAATACAGGTGTTTGATTTGAACACACCGGTGAGTTTAACGAGCATAGTCTGTAAATTGTTAGAGTCAATAATCAAAGAAAACATTGTAATGCATTTAGAAAAATTTAATCTAATTAGAAATAGTCAGCATGGGTTTACTAGAGGGAGATCATGCTAAACAAATCTATTAGAATTCATGGAGGAGGTTACTAAAATCATAGATAAAGGGGAGCCAGTTGATGTTATTTATCTAGACTTTGCAAAGGCCTTTGATAGAGTACCTCATCAAAGATTATTTCGAAAGTTAAAATCACATGGAATAGGTGGCGAAGTTGCCAAATGGATTGAAAATTGGTTAACGGGAAGAAGGCAGAGGGTGGGCATAAATAAGGAGTACTCTGAGTGGAGTGAAGTGAAAAGTGGTGTGCCACAGGGCTCGGTTTTGGGACCAATTTTGTTCTTGATATATATAAATGATTTGGACATTGATATGAGATCCATGATTGCAGAATTTGCTGATGACACAAAACTATACAGTAGTGTCTCATCTAAAGCGGAAGTGGATATATTGATGTCGGATTTAGATAACATTCGAGAATGGTCTGTAAGCTGGCAAATGGAGTTTAATGTAGATAAATGTACAGTCATCCACATGGGTAGATCCAATATGGAACATAAATACAGAATGGGAGAAAACAATATTAGAAAGATAGATAAGGAAAGGGACCTAGGGGTTATAATAGATCATACAGGAAAGGTGAGTGAGCAAGTTAAGGTAGCAGTGAAAAAGGCAAATGCAATGTTAGGTATGATAAAAAGAAATATTAAACATAGGAGCAAGGAAGTGATCGTCAAACTGTATAAAGCTTTAGTTAGACCTAGATTGGAGTACTGTGTACAGGTGTGGAGTCCTTATCATAGAGGGGACATAAACATGCTAGAAAGAATACAAAAAAGAGCGACAAAGATGATAGTTGGATTCCAGAATTACAGTTATGAGGAACGACTCAGAAAAACCGGCCTACAGTGTCTTGAAGAGAGAAGAATTCGTGGTGACTTAATACAGGTTTATAAGATGATCAGAGGAATCGATAAATTAGACTATAACAAGTTTTTTAAAATACAGCCACCTACAATAACACGAGGGCATAGCTACAAGCTGATTAAAGAGAGGTCCAGGTTAGATATTAGGAAATATTTTTTTAGTCAGAGAGTGGTGTCTGCTTGGAATGCATTGCCAGGGGAGGTGGTGGAGGCAGGGACAGTTAATGCGTTTAAGAATAAACTGGATGCGCACAGATTTTAGAGCAAGGTGATGTAAATGTAACTGGTTGTATACAGACTCTGCAGGGTCTTCTAACCAGTATAAAGACGTTAAGTTAAGTTAAGTTATAATATGGAATACAGGTGTTTGATTAGTGTAGTGGAAGAACACTCACTTTTCAAGGTACACTTAAGTCGGCCCACCTGTATAGGGGGTGGGTTCATTTCTAAATGGGTACTTGACCTATTATTAGGGAAATAAAGACAGTGAAGAAGAGAACTGTCAGAACTGGCCACCCTACCTCATTCACGCTGTGGCTTAGTACAATGAAGTCTTTAACACTTCATCTCTGATGGCAGTTTCTGCAATGGGACTTTATTATTATTATTATGTGATTGATACCTACACATAAATGTATAATCTACATGATTGACCACACAGATATCTATAATATACATGATTGACCGACACAGATATCTATAATATGATTGACCGACACAGAAATCTATAATATGATTGACTGACACAAATATCTATAATATGATTTACCGACACAGATATCTATATGATTGACCGATACAGATATCTATAATGTGATTGACTGACACAAATATCTATAATATGATTGACCGACACAGATATCTATATGATTGACCGATACAGATATCTATAATATGATTGACCCACACAGATATTTATTATATGATTGACCCTCACAGATATCTATAATGGGATTGACCGACACAGAAATCTATAATATGATTGACCCACACAGATATCTATAATATGATTGACCGACACAGATATCTATAATATGATTGACCGACACAGATGTCTATAATATGATTGACCCTCACAGATATCTATAATATGATTGACCCACACAGATATCTATAATATGATTGACCCACACAGATATCTATAATATGATTGACCCACACAGATATCTATAATATGATTGACCCACTCAGATATCAATTATATGATTGACCCTCACAGATATCTATAATATGATTGACCCTCACAGATATCTATAATATGATTGACCCTCACAGATATCTATAATATGATTGACCGACACAGATATCTATAATATGATTGACCGACACAGATATCTATAATATTATTGACCCACACAGATATCTATAATATGATTGACCCTCACAGATATCTATAATAGGATTGACCGACACAGATATCTATAATATGATTGACCGACACAGATATCTATAATATGATTGACCCACACAGATATCTATAATATGATTGACCCACACAGATATCTATAATATGATTGACCCTCACAGATATCTATAATATGATTGACCCACACAGATATCTATAATATGATTGACCCTCACAGATATCTATAATATGATTGACCCACACAGATATCTATAATATGATTGACCCTCACAGATATCTATAATATGATTGACCCTCACAGATATCTATAATATAATTGACCCTCACAGATATCTATAATATGATTGACCCTCACAGATATCTATTATTTCTTGTGTGTTTGTCCTGACAAAGACATAGTGCTGTAGTTTACAGTGAGGCTGCACTATCTTTGCCTTTCAGCACGACACGTCAGGTTTCAGCTGGTATTTTTGAGTACCGGGTTTGCCTTCCCACTGAGATCCCTCTTCTCTTTGCCAGACTACACTAGTGCAGCGTGTTTCCAGGGCTGTCGCTTGGAGGTTGGATAGGGTCTTGGTCAGCTCTGGTTGGCTGGTCCTAATGCAAGCAGTTGACCATTAGTCGCTGGCTGCTGTCAACTCCTTCGCTGAACTGCGTCGTCGGCCTCCTTATCCATTCTTAGTTGACCTGTACTTCTACAGGGACAGATGCTTTGGTATGAGCTGGATGTAGCTGGGAGAAGGGTATCCTGCTTAGTGGTTGGTTTGAATTGACAGAACAGAGATTTATAACGTTTCAGATAAGTATTAGTGTTGAAAATTAATTTGTGTAATAATAACATAGTTGTGATTGTAGTTTATTGTAGCATACGTATTTTCAAATATAGTGGCCTTGTTATAACAGATAGTTAGTGACTTGACAGAATTAAATAGCGTAGAACAGTGAGCGGTAGTAACACTCAGATAACACTAGGCCTAGCCTAGTCGTTTTGATACTTTGTAGAAAGTTAAATACCAGCGACATTTGTTTGTTCCTTTTTTGGCGTTGCTTTAAGAAGTATACATTTTATTAGGTATTAATATAACTTATTGGCTAACGGAAATAAATAGCAAAATTAGTATGGCCACTAAGACGAGACGAACTGCTGCGAGGAAAGGCCAAGTCAGATTATGTGATTTGTGTGGCGAAAATGTTAGTATTACTACAACGTTGGAAGATGAAGGAACCGTTTTATGTAGGATATGTAGAGTTGAAGAGAGGCAGGCACAAATGGAGTGCAGTATAAGGGAAAATGAGAAGAGATTAGAGGAGATAGAAAAGAGGCAGATGGAAATAGAAGGGAAACAAGTGAAAATGGAGGAAATTTTAAAGAAGATGCAGTCAAGGTGTAGTCAAGGAAGTAAGGGAGATTTGAGTGAGGAAACAGCTCATAGGGCAGAGAGCTTTGGAGAGAAGTATGCACATATAGGTGAGGGGTCAGTTTTGGTAGTAGGAGATTCAATGGTGAGAGAGGTTGGCAGACATTTGTCTAAACAACACAACATGTTTGAAAGAATGGATATTGGGGAAGCAAAAATAGAGGATATAGAGGGGAGAATAAAGAGGTTAGATGACAAAGGAAACAGTCATGTGGTAGTATTGGCAGGTACAAATAATGTAAAGAGAGATGGTACAGAAATAATTATGGATAAATATAAAAGTCTTATGAGAACACTTAAGGAAAAAAGTTTAGAAAGGTCACAATGATGGGCAATTTAGACAGAGCAGATGGGTCAGACTATCTAGATAGCAAAATAATAGGTATCAACCTTAGGTTACAGGTGATGTGTGCGGACATGGGAATGGAATTTATTGATGTTAAAGTAGACAAAAGTAAAATGTTAGATAGGGGAGGTTTACATCTAAATGAGATAGGACAGCATGTTGTAGCAAAGTATATGTTCTATCATTGTGTTAGAAATTTAAACTAGTTAGGCCTATGAAGTATGAGACTAAAGATAGGCTTACAATAGGGTGCTATAGAGGATGTAGTCAAAGGGGTAATTTGGTGTCAGGGAAGTGTGAAATACATAGTAGAAAAGCAAACATTAAAATGATAAAGCAGAAGCAAAAAGAGGAAAACCAACAACATTACAAACTAAAATGTTTTTATGCAAATGTGAGAAGCATAGTAAATAAAAGAGAAGAATTGGAACTGTATGTAGAAGAAGAAAAACCAGATATAATAGGGTTAACAGAATCATGGACATATGAGGACATTGCAGATAGTGAACTTGAAATTGAGGGATATACAATGTTAAGGAAAGATAGGATAATTGGAGACAAGACTAAGGGAGGTGGCGTTGTATTATACTGTATAAATTCTGTTAATATAACGATCAAAGATTATTTATCATGTGGTAACAAAAATGAAAGTGTATGGGGAGAAATAGAAAGTGGGGGTGAAAAAACAGTGATTGGAGTGTGCTATAGATGTCCATCAAGTCAAAAAGAGGAAGATGAGGAGCTGATTAGTAGCATAGCAAAGGCAAGTAAAGGGAAATTATTATTAATGGGAGATTTCAACTATCCAGAAATAAAATGGGATATGGCAGAAGCACTTGTAGAGTCAAAACCTTTTGTTACGTGCATAACTGACAATTTTTTAATTCAACATGTAGAAGCAGACACCAGAGGCAAAAACATACTCGACCTAGTTTTTACCACAGAGGAAAATATGATTGAAAACGTTACCGTTGGGGAACTGTTTGGCTCAAGTGACCATCAAATCATCCGTTGGGATCTTATTGCAGGGAAAGAAGTAAACATAAACACGCGAACATACGACTACTCTAAGACAGATGTTAAGAGGATGAAAGAGGCAGCGAACCACATAATCTGGAAAGATATTATTGTAGGAACAGATGTTGAACAGGAGTGGGAAAGTTTTAAAACAGTTCTAGAAACGCTAAAAGAGGAATGTGTTCCATGTAGGGAGGTAAACCCCAAGCGTAAAAAGTGGATAACTAGATTTGTAGTGAAATGTAGAAGAGCAAAAAATAAAGCATGGCAAAAATATATAGAGGCAGGTAAATCAAAAGAAACATATGTAAAATATTTGGACAAGCAGAACATATCTCAGAAAGCGAATAAAACAGCAAAAATAGACTTTGAAAAAAAACTTGCTCAGAGGATCAAGACTGACAGTAAAAGCTTCTTTTCTTATGTTAGAAATAAACAAAGAACGAAAGACAAAGTAGGCCCTCTCATAGACAGTACAGGGAAAATAATAAGTGAGAATAGGGAGGCTGCTAATCTGCTTAATCAGTACTTTGGCACAGTCTTCACAAAGGAGGACTGCTCCGAGATCCCAGAGCCTATAGATATTTTTCAAAGAGACATGGATACAGCGGGATTAAGATCAATCTGTATTACAGAGGAAATGGTTTTTAAAAAATTGGAGGGGTTGAAAGTGAATAAATGTCCAGGTCAAGATGGTATTCACCCAAAATTGCTGTATGAAATTAGAAACCAACTAGCAAAACCATTGACTATATTATGTTCTCAATCACTTACAAAAGGGATTGTTCCACGGGATTGGAAAGATGCAGGAGTGATCCCCTTATTCAAAAAAGGCAAAAAATCAGATCCGGCAAATTATAGACCGGTGAGTTTAACGAGCATAGTCTGTAAATTGTTAGAGTCAATAATCAAAGAAAACATTGTAATGCATTTAGAAAAATTTAATCTAATTAGAAATAGTCAGCATGTGTTTACTAGAGGGAGATCATGCTTAACAAATCTATTAGAATTCATGGAGGAGGTTACTAAAATCATAGATAAAGGGGAGCCAGTGGATGTTATTTATCTAGACTTTGCTAAGGCCTTTGATAGAGTACCTCATCAAAGATTATTTCGAAAGTTAAAATCACATGGAATAGGTGGCGAAGTTGCCAAATGGATTGAAAATTGGTTAACGGGAAGAAGGCAGAGGGTGGGCATAAATAAGGAGTACTCTGAGTGGAGTGAAGTGAAAAGTGGTGTGCCACAGGGCTCGGTTTTGGGACCAATTTTGTTCATGATATATATAAATGATTTGGACATTGATATGAGATCCATGATTGCAAAATTTGCTGATGACACAAAACTATGCAGTAGTGTCTCATCTAAAGCGGAAGTGGATATATTGATGTCGGATTTAGATAAAATTCGAGAATGGTCTGTAAGCTGGCAAATGGAGTTTAATGTAGATAAATGTACAGTCATCCACATGGGTAGATCCAATATGGAACATAAATACAGAATGGGAGAAAACAATATTAGAAAGATAGATAAGGAAAGGGACCTAGGGGTTATAATAGATCATACAGGAAAGGTGAGTGAGCAAGTTAAGGTAGCAGTGAAAAAGGCAAATGCAATGTTAGGTATGATAAAAAGAAATATTAAACATAGGAGCAAGGAAGTGATCGTCAAACTGTATAAAGCTTTAGTTAGACCTAGATTGGAGTACTGTGTACAGGTGTGGAGTCCTTATCATAGAGGGGACATAAACATGCTAGAAAGAATACAAAAAAGAGCGACAAAGATGATAGTTGGATTCCAGAATTACAGTTATGAGGAACGACTCAGAAAAACCGGCCTACAGTGTCTCGAAGAGAGAAGAATTCGTGGTGACTTAATACAGGTTTATAAGATGATCAGAGGAATCGATAAATTAGACTATAACAAGTTTTTTAAAATACAGCCACCTACAATAACACGAGGGCATAGCTACAAGCTGATTAAAGAGAGGTCCAGGTTAGATATTAGGAAATATTTTTTTAGTCAGAGAGTGGTGTCTGCTTGGAATGCATTGCCAGGGGAGGTGGTGGAGGCAGGGACAGTTAATGCGTTTAAGAATAAACTGGATGCGCATAGATTTTAGAGCAAGGTGATGTAAATGTAACTGGTTGTATACAGACTCTGCAGGGTCTTCTAAACCAGTATAAAGACGTTAAGTTAAGTTAAGTTAATACTCCGCTGCGTTGGGACAAGCGCTTGCGGAGGGTTAATAACCAATGTGCAAGTCCATCTTAATAGACTCTTTAATAATAGTTCTCCATAGAAAGCAACGATGATGACAGCAGCAGACTTGTGCTGTGAAATGTGTTCTCATTTAACTGTAAAGCTCAATCCTGACACGGCAGACTCTGCCACACTTGAGATACACATGCTTGGGGTCCACGTGTACTTTGTTCTCTCAGGCAACTCGCTCTGCAATCTGAGCACCTAGTGTGAAGTTAGCGTAGCATGCGGGATGGTGAGTTTTTCATGGTATGACCATTTTTTCCAGTTGACCCAGCTGTAAGTGGTATGACAAAGTCTAGGAGCCGCTGCAGGATCTCAGGAGTTTGTGCTCCGTCAAGGTACTTTCAGCAATGGAAAGGGGCTGAGCACATGTGGGTTTCCATGTACAATAATGCTGGTTCTGTGAACCATTCTACATCAAGCATACACATACACACATATATTCATTATATGGTAGGTGATACACACACACATTCAGTATATTGTAGGTGATACACACACACATTCAGTATATTGTAGGTGATACACACACACACATTCGTTATATAATTAGATAAGTAATTGGTGTTTGAATATATTGTCGTAACTCTGAAAGTTGGTCAGCGGCTACCAGACCTGACAACCGATGATGTGCGAAGGAGCACACGCAAGAGGATACAATGCCTAATCCTAGAGTGGGGAAAGGCAATCTCGGCTGAGTGTTGCGGCAGGGTAGACCAGGCCCTTAGCCTTGGTTGGCAGCTGGTCTAGGAGTGAAGCCCCGACAGGCGAACAGATAGAGCATTGCTCTGCTGATCCTGCAGCTTGCCTTGTTCCAACTGTATTGGTATCAACTTTCTCTTGGAGCAAACAAGGCAGACCGAGAGATGGACCATACTGCATGGGCAACACATGGTCTCTATATTTCTGCCCGGGCTTTGTGCTAAAAGCACAATTAATATCGTCTGACAAGAAGAAAAGAGCTAATAATATTGTCATAAATTTGACAGCAAAAATGTCTGGTCGCATAAAACAAGTCAGGAATATTATTTGTGTGGGCATATAGGTGCCCCCAACGACCTCACTGGTTATGTGATGACCTGATATAGGTGCCCCCAACGACCTCACTGGTTACGTGATGACCTGATATAGGTGCCCCCAACGACCTCACTGGTTATGTGATGACCTGATATAGGTGCCTGGCCAGCACGGGGGCAAGCTGATTGTATCATACTGCCTGACTTGAGCCCCAAAAATGTACTCTCTTACATCCACAGCCTACCCCTGCCAAGAGGTTCGTGTTGGGCTATGTGGGTGCTGTGACAGCTGCTGTCTCTATAGCAGTAAGTATGGTCTTCTGGGGTTTATGGCTAAGTGACATAATCCTGTGCCACCCGTCTCTGTTAGCAATTGCTATTTGGATCGGAGGTTAGTCCATCCATGGATGTTGTCTTCCCATTGTTTTCTCGGATGTTCTCACCCACGCTTGCCCTGTAGAGTTCTCTGCAGTATCATATTTGCAAGTTACTTGAACATCGAGATGTGGCCATATTAAGTCAGCTTTTTATCGTTGTGTGAAGGTCATAGCAAAGTTCACTTGCATTCTCAATTCTTCGTCGAACTTCATTATTTGCGATGCGGTCTTCGTTGGTGACATTTAGGAATTTTCTAAAACATCTCATCTCCATGAACTGGATTCTTCTCTGAGAGTATGCTGTAATGGTCCATGTTTCGCAGGCGTAGACGAATATGGAAAGAACCAGTGAGCGCATTCGTAACTTTTATGGCGAGGGAGAGTCGTTTATCTTTCCATAAATGTTTGAGTTATGCAAGCGCTGCTGTTGTTTGTGCTATTCTGACCAGGTTTGATCCTTCAGTACTGATCATTGACCTAGAGACTTGAGCCTGTCCACTGTTTCAAGCTCTTGCCTATTTGCTTTAGTCACAGCGTTGGTTCTTTCAGTGTTGTTGGTCAACAACTTTGTCTTTTCTGTGTTTATGTCCATGCCATAGTCATTCTATCTCCCGTTCTGACAGTGCTAACCAGATCCTTGAGGGTATCACCAGGTCATCTGCTATCTCCCGTTCTGACGGTGCTAACCAGATCCATGAGGGTATCACCAGGTCATCTGCTATCTCCCATTCTGACGGTGCTAACCAGATCCTTGAGTGTATCACCAGATCATCTGTAGAAAATGAGCATCATCATAAATGTACAAGAACATAGACATAGCAACTGTTAATCTCAAGCTATGAGTTTGGTTTCAGTTGAGTTTGTTCTTCTTGGGCTTCTGTTTTTGTTTCTAAGAATCGACGTCACTGCACTCTGGGCATACCCATAGGTGCTCAGTCTCTTTCAGCAAATGGCCCACGGTATGGATGCTGATGGTCTCTGTAACTTGCTGGTTGTACACTGTCCTGTTCCATCCTCTCATGTGCCCTGCTTTGCTCGAACCTCGTTGAATGTCGAAACTTTGCAGTCTGTGGATTGCTGCTTTATCTATTGCAGTAAAATGTCACTTCTATCACTAATGTGCCCATGATGGGAGCTTATGAAACCAAGATGTCAGCTCTTTCATTACCCTGAACCCCGGCATGAGCAGGACAGTAGATACATGTCAACCCCTGGAGGTTTGAGGCATTAACAGCTGCTATCCCCTCGTACCTAAGCCAGACCTTCTGAAGTACGGCTTGCACGTCTGTCACGATGACTGCCCTTGTTATAGAAGTCTCAGATATCCATCTCAGCGCTGAGGTCACTGCTTCCGTCTCCATTCTCAAACTGGAGGTTGTTGACATGTATGCCTTACTGCGTTCAGCCACGACCTCTCCTCTCACTCTAGCCAAGAAACTTCAGCCTGATGTCCCACTGCGCAGCACTGATCCGTCTGTGTATATGACAGCATCACTCTCCTGCGTATTCTCAGTTATCAGCTGATTCACCTCGTGCTCTGCTCTCCCGCTGCTCCGTTCTCTGCATTCCTTGCCTAAGACTATGAAGACTCTCTGGTACTCTATCATTCTATCACCAGTGTGGGCCCATTCTCCCCCCTTGCCTATCGCCTCAGCTGGAGTGATGTGTCCGATTGTTTCTCTGTCTGTGCCATCCATCATGCCCTTCTCTTCTGATCCTTTAGTGCCTGAGATACTACTGTACAGAGGGTGCTGTATGTCTGTGATGACAACAAATAGGCTTTGACTTGTGCCAGTTTTTGTCTGGATGTCACCGATAACAATCCCAGCACATGCCACTAAGTGTATGCCGTTGTTGTCTTAGGTACAGCCGATCAGATTTCCTCAAACTGTTACAGATACTGCCATTATGATGTTGTTTGACATCTGTCCTTCTGCTTCAGTCTTGACTGAACTGGTGTCTCAGCCATTTTATTTTAAGGGGCTTGATGTAATTAACGTGGCGTGTTGTTCCTCATTTATTCATGTTTCATTTGTCTTTTATATTCATCTTTCCTTAGCCGTTTTATGTGCATATTTCCTCAGCACCTTTAAGGGAAATCTTTTCTTAGCCCTCTTTTATGTGCATCTTTTCTTAGCCCTCTTTTATGTGCATCTTTCCTTAGCCATCTTTTATTTGCATCTTTTCTTAGCCCTCTTTTATGTGCATCTTTCCTTAGCCATCTTTTATTTGCATCTTTTCTTAGCCATCTTTTATGTGCATCTTTCCTTAGCCATCTTTTATTTGCATCTTTTCTTAGCCCTCTTTTATCTCACGTTGAGATCATGCCATCTTGTGTAAACGTTTGTGTCTATGGTTGGTTTAGTTAGCAGAATAAACTGTTTTTGTATCACACATCACTTATGTTCATTCATTCATTCACCCACACTCGTACTCCAATGGGAAGCATAGACTACCACTATAACTGACCCCTCGTACTCCAATGGGAAGCATAAACTACCACTATAACTGACCCCTTGTACTCCAATGGGAAGCATAGACTACCACTATAACTGACCCCTTGTACTCCAATGGGAAGCATAGACTACCACTATAACTGACCCCTTGTACTCCAATGGGAAGCATAGACTACCACTATAACTGACCCCTTGTACTCCAATGGGAAGCATAGACTACCACTATAACTGACCCCTTGTACTCCAATGGGAAGCATAGACTACCACTATAACTGACCCCTTGTACTCCAATGGGAAGCATAGACTACCACTATAACTGACCCCTTGTACTCCAATGGGAAGCATAAACTACCACTATAACTGACCCCTTGTACTCCAATGGGAAGCATAGACTACCACTATAACTGACCCCTTGTACTCCAATGGGAAGCATAGACTACCACTATAACTGACCCCTTGTACTCCAATGGGAAGCATAGACTACCACTATAACTGACCCCTTGTACTCCAATGGGAAGCATAAACTACCACTATAACTGACCCCTCGTACTCCAATGGGAAGCATAGACTACCACTATAACTGACCCCTTGTACTCCAATGGGAAGCATAGACTACCACTATAACTGACCCCTTGTACTCCAATGGGAAGCATAGACTACCACTATAACTGACCCCTTGTACTCCAATGGGAAGCATAGACTACCACTATAACTGACCCCTTGCACTCCAATGGGAAGCATAGACTACCACTATAACTGACCCCTTGTACTCCAATGGGAAGCATAGACTACCACTATAACTGACCCCTTGTACTCCAATGGGAAGCATAGACTACCACTATAACTGACCCCTTGTACTCCAATGGGAAGCATAGACTACCACTATAACTGACCCCTTGTACTCCAATGGGAAGCATAGACTACCACTATAACTGACCCCTTGCACTCCAATGGGAAGCATAGACTACCACTATAACTGACCCCTTGTACTCCAATGGGAAGCATAGACTACCACTATAACTGACCCCTTGCACTCCAATGGGAAGCATAGACTACCACTATAACTGACCCCTTGTACTCCAATGGGAAGCATAGACTACCACTATAACTGACTCCTTGTTAAAGTAATCCTGTTTCCTAGTATGTGCAGTCATCTACCTATTGCTCCAATGGGAAGTGCATGTTTGAACTACAGCTGGCCCTTTACAGGAAGCCTGTATTTAAGCGTTAGCTGTGGCTGGTTATAATGGTGATGTCTAGAAGCTTACAGTGGTTCTATTCTTGTGATCCTGGTTGGGTGGTCACACATCTTACTTGTACATCATTCTGACATCATTTGATGGACGTGATCCTGTCCATGTTCTAGATGAGTCTAGTGCATCACCAGCTGTTCATTGACCATGATCCTGTCCATGTTCTAGTCTAAGTGCAGCAACAAGCACCAGCTAAAGCTAATCATTGACCTTGACCTAGATAGAAGTAAGTCTGTCAACACAGTACTTTATTAACCCTTTGAGCCCTGGCCACCCGGTCTAGTAAATCCTATTCCCCTGGTGCTCCAGAGAAAATACACACAATATAGACATCAGAGGAAAGCTATTTACCATGACAAAACTATGCGCTCTGATTATTCTCTCTCAAGTTGACTGACCTGATCATCTCCAATGCTCCTGCTTGTTATGCCAGTCACTTGTGGAATGTGTTTAATGAAGGCCATCCTGTACCAATGTGCTTGATAGATTACTTGGGAGATCCACCTAGAACAAAAGTCTGATGCTCTGAAGGACAGGATCAGAACTTCATCGTAATCCGAATCACACCTATCATAATCATTTGTCCTTTTCAAATTAATCATCATCTAAATTCACTTTATTGACCCTGCTCCCTTGAGAAAACCGCCAGCAGCTCGTTCTGTTGTTAGATTTTTTAAACGATCATTTCCCGAACTTTCACAACTACTTTCCATCACGAAAATTGGCAAAATCATCATAAAAACTGCACAGTTTGTGGGTTCCTCCATATTTGTTCGCTCCAGAAATGTGTGTGCTATGTCATCATATTATGACCACAATCCAAACAGTGCTGCCCTAAATGTGCCTTAAAATAAGGGTCCAGCAGTCACACCGAATCATGGCTGGCTCCGGGAATGGGGTATTTACACACACCCCAGTATATGGGTGTCACAGGTCCAATGGGGTATTTACACACACCTCAGTACACGTTCAATGGGGTATTTACACACACCCCAGTATATGGGTGTCACAGGTCCAATGGGGTATTTACACACACCTCAGTACACGTTCAATGGGGTATTTACACACACCCCAGTATATGGGTGTCACAGGTCCAATGGGGTATTTACACACACCCCAGTATATGGGTGTCACAGGTCCAATGGGTATTTACACACACCCCAGTATATGGGTGTCACAGGTCCAATGGGTATTTACACACACCCCAGTATATGGGTGTCACAGGTCCAATGGGGTATTTACACACACCCCAGTATATGGGTGTCACAGGTCCAATGGGGTATTTACACACACCCCAGTATATGGGTGTCACAGGTCCAATGGGGTATTTACACACACCCCAGTATATGGGTGTCACAGGTTCAATGGGTTAACAAGATTGTCTATTTTCGCAGGTAGGACTGAATGTATTTATCAAGAGAGCCAGCCGCTTCGGTCATACAACCAAAACTTTAATACAGAGGTTTGTCCCATTCCCAGCAGTTGGTGAGTCCAGGATGTACTGGAACATTAGCCTTTAGCCACAAGCTCTGATAACACTTCTTGATGTAATGTTGCTGAGATGGTTGTATCTGCTACGCTCATCTCGAACAGCGGTCATCAATAGCGGTATTTCTAGAGGGCTAGATACAAACTCATGTCACACAATTCCATCACAAACTGATGTCACACAAATCCACCACAAACCGATGTCACACAATTCCACCAAAAACCGATGTCACACAAATCCACCACAAACCGATGTCACACAAATCCACCACAAACCGATGTCACACAATTCCACCACATTTCTCATTTTGTCCCTCCATGTAATGTCAAGAACGTAGCGCAGGTGTAGTAGATGGGAGGTGTTAAGCCTGTGCTTCTCTTCAGCTTAGGCTGTCCACGTTTCACTACCATAGAAGCGTAAAGACAACACATACATTGAACACCATGGCATTGGTTTCAATTGTGTTTCTGGCAAACTCGTGAGGCGAGCAAATGTAGCAGCAGGCTACATCCAGGGGATTGGAAAGATGCAGGAGTGAATCCTTTGTTCAAAAACACAAACAAAAACAAGAGCCAGCAAATTATAGACAAGTGAGTTTAACGAGCATAGTCTGAAAAATTTACAGAATTAATTATCAAAGAAAACATTGTGATGTAATTAGACAAAGTGAACTGCCGAAGGCAGATGTGTCGAAACGAACGGGGCAAATATCACAGTCAAGCTGTGAACTAGCAGCACACCGCAATCCATTCTCTGGACTACATCCTGCTACTTGCATGGCCCTGTTCAGGGCTTGGTGGCGGGAGAGAGAACGTTCAGGGCTTGGTGGCGGAAGTGAGAGAACGTTCAAGACTTGGTGGCGGGAGTGAGAGAACGTTCAAGGCTTGGTGTCGGGAGTGGGAGAACGTTCAAGACTTGATGGCGGGAGTGAGAGAACGTTCAGGGCTTGGTGGCGGGAGTGTTTGTCATGACAGAGCTGCCAAGTACCCGTTGTCCACAGGCCTGGTTGTTTGTGTCAGACAGCATCACAAAGGCGACGGATAACCTCCAGGTAGTACTCTTTGGTGATGTTTTGACCTTGTGGTGCGTACTTGTGATGCACAACCCAACGGGAGTCAAAGAAAATGGTCAACATGACTGACATTGCCCGACACATGGTGATTGAATGGTGTTGGGGGGGGGGGGGGGGGTGACGCTGGTTTTATTTCTTTTTTGCAAGTGTGTCATCGTTCGCTTGGAGATAATCAGGTTTGACATTGTATAAACTTGACCTGGTGAGTTTGTTCCCCTGTTCTGTTATGGCAGCCAGCAGAACTTGTGTGAGATTTGTTTCTACATAGAGGAAGTGTCTGGATGCTGAGTGTCCTTCCTTGTTGGGGGGGACACAATGTGGTCACTGTACCCTATTTAGCTTGTGGGGCAAAAAGTGGGCACTCAGTTCATGAGGCTTGCAACATGCTTGTGAGGCTTGCAACATTATCGTGAGGCTTGCAACATGCTTGTGAGGCTTGCAACATGCTTGTGAGGCTTGCAACATGCTTGTGAGGCTTGCAACATTGTGGTGAGGCTTGCAACATTATTGTGGCAACATTCACATGGGAAACATTGGGGCACACAACTCATTGTAGCAAAAGTACATAAATGCATTGTCACAGGTTTGCTGCAAGTAGCCTAACTTAGTAGTGCTATGCTTCGTCTGAGCCTTAGATGAGAAGAATAACGGAGTACTCCTCAACAAACATGATATAGGGACGGCTGACGACAGACAAGATTGTCAGGGTCAAACATTTGCATGTAACCACCTGGTGTCTATGAGGTGCGTGGCTTAAGTCTGGTGTCTCTGAGGTGCGTGGCTTAAGTCTGGTGTCTGTGAGGTGCGTGGCTTAAGTCTGGTGTCTGTGAGGTGCGTGGCTTAAGTCTGGTGTCTGTGAGGTGCGTGGCTTAAGTCTGGTGTCTGTGAGGTGCGTGGCTTAAGTCTGGTGTCTGTGAGGTGCGTGGCTTAAGTCTGGTGTCTGTGAGGTGCGTGGCTTAAGTCTGGTGTCTGTTGATCTCTTCCAGCCACAGCCAGTACCTGTAATGTGTTGTTGATGAGGAACAGTGAGCTGTACGAGGGCATTGAGGTTGTGGACAAGCAGAACCAAGTTGTGGGCACCTCCAAGGTGGCAGCTAAGAAGGTCAGCATCCAACAGCAGTGCTTTATGGGGGGCAACACTAAAACGTGTGAGGGTCATATTAATTAGTGAGGGTTACACTAACATGTGAGGGCTACATTAGCTTGTGAGGGCTACACTAACATGTGAGGGCTAAATTAGCTTGTGAGGGCTACACTAACACGTGAGGGCTACATTAGCTTGTGAGGGCTAAATTAGCTTGCGAGGGCTACACTAACATGTGAGGGCTACATTAGCTTGTGAGGGCTAAATTAGCTTGTGAGGGCTACACTAATATGTGAGGGCTACATTAGCTTGTGAGGGCTACACTAACATGTGAGGGTTACATTAGCTTGTGAGGGCTACACTAACATGTGAGGGTTACATTAGCTTATGAGTGACACACTAATTGAGGGTTACATCAGCTTGTGAGGGCTACATTAACTTGTGAGTGACACACTAACATGTGAGGGTTACATTAGCTTGTGAGTGATACACTAACATGTGAGGGTTACATTAGCTTGTGAGGGCTACACTAACATGTGAGGGTTACATTAGCTTGTGAGGGTTACATTAGCTTGTGAGGGCTACACTAACATGTGAGGGTTACATTAGCTTGTGAGGGCTACACTAACATGTGAGGGTTACATTAGCTTGTGAGGGTTACATTAGCTTGTGAGGGCTACATTAGCTTGTGAGGGCTACATTAGCTTGTGAGGGCTACATTAGCTTGTGAGGGCTACATTAGCTTGTGAGGGCTACACTAACATGTGAGGGTTACATTAACTTGTAAGGGCTACATGGTGGCATTTCTTTCAAATGTATATCTAAACTGGCGTAGGCTAATACATGCATGGAAGTCACCAAGAATACTGCAGATATGGAGGGAATCAGAATCAGCGGAGGAATGTCATAGATGACACAGGCAGAGAGGATGATTGGTCAGAAGACAACAGCAGAGACTATGATAAAAGGGGAAAGATGGGTCTAACATCCGAGTGAGTCACCTTTGGCAGGGAATGCACAGAGGCGTGCACTGAGTATGCAGATCTCAAGGTTGAACAAGTGATAATACTCTTGATGATGATGATGATGATGATTTGTATAAGATGGACTTGGTGGTGCATGGTGAGATATCTGGTTGTGGTGAGATATCTGGTTGTGGTGAGATATCTGGTTGTGGTGAGATACCTGGTTGTGGCTTCTCTACAAGACTGACATGTAAGGTGAATACAGGACAACATCCAGTATGAACATGAGGATTAAGGCAGTGACTTGAGCTCTGGCCGAGAGCCATCATACAGCCCTCTCAATCCTTGCCTCCAAAAGTACAGAAGGGCTGACTGAGGTGTGACTGGATGGTAGACATAGAGGCTTCAAACTATCAGGAGTTTGTGTGGATCTGCCGTCCTGGTTATGTGGAGGTTCATGACAATTAAAGAGCTCTCAATGACCACCTATAGTGACATGGGTCTCAAGGGGTGCTCTAGAAGAAGTAGCCAAGTCATGTTTGGGGAGGTCCCTCTAACACCATTTGGGGGGGGGGGGGGGAGGGCGGTTGTT
Source organism: Ariolimax columbianus (assembly GCA_036924085.1). Classification (NCBI taxonomy): domain Eukaryota; kingdom Metazoa; phylum Mollusca; class Gastropoda; order Stylommatophora; family Arionidae; genus Ariolimax; species Ariolimax columbianus. The sequence goes on from JAVGWX010000001.1 coordinate 177,806,973, forward strand.
GGTTGTGTTTTGTTTGCATTCGCCTTATTTCTCTAATCCCCAAGACGGTGTGCATTGCACTGTGGTTTTTATTTTGCGCCTGTCAGCCCAATGAATCCGACTTCAGCATGCATTTTATGTAAGGGTCTGCTTCCTCCTGCAATTTCTTAGGGTTTGCTTCCCCGGGGTAACGGCCTGTGCTGTGATGGGGATCGAACCCAGCACCTTCCGGTTGTGAGCCGTGCCACTTAACCACTAGGCCACACCGTCCCCTAACACCATTTGAGAATTCTTGAACAGATAATTTATCACAAATATCGGTCGTAGTGGATACCATTTCATTGACAGTGGCTGGAAGGTTATACAGACATGCTAGTCAAGGTCACTCTAACATGGACAAGCACTTACTAGCCACGTGGTATCCAGCTAAGAGACTGTTGACCTATGCCGACCATTATTTTGGAGGTAGGCAGACGGATAGGTGGAAGAAAAGTAGTTTGTAAAATGTGTTAGCTCCATTGCTTGTGAGGGTCAGACACGCATGGTGACAAACTTGTACACGTGATAGAGCCATGACAGCCACATGTGAATAAAACAAGAAAGGTTAGACCAAGGGTCAGGGCTAAGAGCAACTTAGAACAACAAAGATGTTAAGTTAACTACAAAAGTGGTAGCAACTTTGGAAATATTCATTATTCTCCATTCTGAGACTTGTACACCTGTCTTAAGTGGAAGGTTTGACATAGGGCTGACTGATTGGGCGACATACTCTACAAAAACCCAGCCACGTCAACCAGACCTGATTTCCAGACTTGCAGCCATCTCCTGAATTGATGTGTGTACAAGTATACCTTGTGAAGAAGACCAATAAAGCCTTGTCCCATAGCAGACCTGAGAGCCGAGATGAAACTACTAGCATTCCAGAAGGTGTTAAACGATCCTGTAGTTGTGAATTTAGAATTGAATTGTTAGTTGAGTTGTGCTAAAGTAGAGGGATTCAGACTAATTAGAACAACGGAGAGAACCGGAGTAAAAGTATAACAGGAAAACCATCTGTGAGAATTGCACACAAACCTTACATTTGTGAAAGTACAAGAATAGCGCAACAGTCTCACAGAGAGCATGTCGTAAGAGGCGACTAACTGTGTGACATGGCGTAACACCGGCCATGGTTAGGTGGTTTGTTTAGAGCACGTCGTAAGAGGCGACTAACTGTGTGACATGGCGTAACACCGGCCATGGTTAGGTGGTTTATTAAGAGCAGTATAGATGGCGCCTAGCAGGCTGTGGGTCTACTTTGCTCCAGTGTTTGAGTCTATTAATATGAACTTGCACAATGGTTAACCACCCTCCGTAAGCGCCTGTCCCAACGCAGCGAAGTGTTAAGCTGCTCAAACCTAGGCTGCTAAACAGGAAATTCTTCTCCCGGCTACATCCAGCTCATACCAGAGCTGGGACCTGCACAAAGACATCTGCTCCTGTAGAGATACAGGTCGACTAAGAAGAAGAGGTGTGTGAGACTTGGTGTACAGATAGAAGAATGAGTTCAGTATGGACATGTCTCATAGGTTGTCCATTGTTGAGCTAGAAGTTAGAGCTCAGTTATTGAACAACATGTGTTACATACATGCAATAAGACTGTCAACGAACAACATGTGTTACATACATCCAATAAGACCGTCAACTTGTTATGAAGCCTGGCTATCATCAATGTTGTTTTGGGTCATCATCACGTAGCATGACCTTTACAGAACGTCGCTCCCACCATCACAGCCCGTCTAAAAGAAAATCTCATCCCAAAGCTCCAGCTTGCTCCAGAGCCATGCCCAAGCATTCCTAGACAATTTGTGCCATCGTCTTGTTGGTCTGCCTCAGCCTGTCTTGGTCTGCCTCAGCCTGTCTTGGTCTGCCTCAGCCTGTCTTGGTCTGCCTCAGCCTGTCTTGGTCTGCCTCAGCCTGTCTTGGTCTGCCTCAGCCTGTCTTGGTCTGCCTCAGCCTGTCTTGGTCTGCCTCAGCCTGTCTTGGTCTGCCTCAGCCTGTCTTGGTCTGCCTCAGCCTGTCTTGGTCTGCCTCAGCCTGTTTTACTCAGGACCATACCTTCCATTACAGTTCGCTCTAGATCGTTGTGTGTTTTGATGTGGCTAAAGTATTGGCATTGTCTGTTCGTGGTGACATTTTTGAACCATTTCTCCTCTATGCCCACCTTTTGTTGAATGTCTGCATTCTTCTTTTTTTCCGTCCATGGTATTCTAAGAACATTTCAATAACATTTTGACTCGAAGGACTCGATTCTCTTCCTTGAGGTTTGAGTAACTGTCCATGTTTCGCAGCCATATATTACCATGGGATAAAACACTGGTTCTAAAAATTGTCACTTTTGTTGGTTTGCTGGTATTCTGCCATAGTTTCCTCAGGTTGTATGGCCTCTGTATTGTCATTGCCAATCTCCTTCTATTTTTCTTTGAGCAGTCGCCATTGTTGACAATTCTAGGGCACAGATACTCAAAGTTCATGACCTGTTCTATTTCCTTACTTACTCAGTCGCTCCTCTTCCACTCTTCTATCATACACAACTTCTCTTCTATCATACACAACTTCTCTTCTATCATACACAACTTCTCTTCTATCATACACAACTTCTCTTCTATCATACACAACTTCTCTTCCACTCTTCTACCATACACAACTTCTCTTCTATCATACACAACTTCTCTTCTATCATACACAACTTCTCTTCTATCATACACAACTTCTCTTCTATCATACACAACTTCTCTTCCACTCTTCTATCATACACAACTCCTCTTCTATAATACACAACTTCTCTTCCACTCTTCTATCATACACAACTTCTCTTTCACTCTTCTACCATACACAACTTCTCTTCTACCATACACAACTTCTCTTCCACTCTTCTATCATACACAACTTCTCTTCCACTCTTCTATCATACACAACTTCTCTTCTATCATACACAACTTCTCTTCCACTCTTCTACCATACACAACTTCTCTTCTATCATACACAACTTCTCTTCTACCATACACAACTTCCTACATGCTCCCATCTAATGGTTATCTGACTTAAAACTCCCGCTAAACCTAAAACTATTGTCCACAGTCTACTTGTCGTACTTGGCCTGCTGTACCGTGAATCCCAAATTATGCCGTATTGACACCGATGATTAATTTGTGGTAAACCCAACCCAGGTAAACGTTCTTGGCTCAGTTCCTTACCGATGACTGTCGATCTGTGTGGTGGATGTCGAAAGACTAGGCTCCTGCTGTGAATCTACGATGACTACAAACTTAGTGAAGGCAGCCACGTGTTTAAACTGGCGCATGTTGACCAAGCGTGTTAAATTAAGGCAGGTTGACCAGGTGGTAACCTGGTGCAGGTCAACACATGTGTAAAATGGTAAAGTTTTCACTCATCTGATCTACATCTGACAGGAAGCCTGTTCTTTCCTATAGCGGGTAGCTATGACTCATCTAGGCTGCTTCTGTGAGATCTATGGAGACTCTGCGATGAATATAAACTTGAAAGGTCGCCTACGTGTCTGACGCTGGGTAAACTTTAACCTGATGAAATTCTATCTAATTACTCACAAATGAAAATCAGGAATACTTTATTTCTGTAAACTGGAACTCCGTCAATGTAACATTCACTCTCCTCTGACTGTCTCTCTGAATCGACTCTCAAAGCTGTCTCTCTGAATTAGTCCCTGTCTAAATCTGTGTCTCTGAATATCTCTCAATATGAAAATCAGCCGGGCTTATGCTTTGCCTCGGTTTTTATAACCCCCCGAACTATTTTTCTACCGGTCCTACTTTCAAAATGGCGTCCTGGCGCGCTTATACTAATCCGCCTTTACTTACGTGAGTTTTCAGGTGCTGTGGAAAGTCCACCTCTAAATTTAAAGAAAATATAAAATTACCTTGCAGTGTAATTCTAGAAAAAATAAGAGCTGTCAATATGGAGACAAGATTTGTCTGGTAAGACTAAATCTATCACATGTTCATTGTGTACCTTGTCACAAGATTTGTCTGGTAAGACTAAATCTATGACATGTTCATTGTGTACCTTGTCACAAGATTTGTCTGGTAAGACTAAATCTATGACATGTTCATTGTGTACCTTGTCTTGTCTTTTCTTATTTCTCTTCTGACTGTTCTTGGAGTTTCTGGATGTTGTGCCGGTCTTCTCAAGTCCATTTTGTTTTAATGTTCTCCTATTTTCTGTGAGCTTCAGTGTTTCTTCAGATATGTAGCTCTGTTTCTTGTGAGTCACTCTGGGAATAATTTGTTTTGCGTATAGAAGTGTGTATATATATGTTAGTAGGCGTGTAAAGTAACACAATAGAATTATATCACATGCTAACAAAGTAAAGCTGAACGGGTAATTCTATCACCTGATAATAGATGGTCTCCGTGAGCAGACCACAAATAAAGGAGACTACCTACAATGATCACTTCTTGGATGTTGACACTACAGTTGGTGAGTCATAAATCCAAGACCTGTGGAGCTTTTATATCTAAAGTGGGTTGAGCAGTAGAAAGACGTGACGAGGATGGAGCAGAACAACTAGTTTCCTCTTGAAGTCATCAGTATCTACACTTGGACTATTTGCTATGGAAGACTGAGCACGAATTGGGCTGATTTGTATACAGTGTTGCCAATTCAGAATAGAACAAGATCCTCATTTGTGGTCATAGGGTAGAGTTGGATGTGTGACACATGTGCTCTGTGTTGGTTGTCACACAGATACGTTGCTGGCACATGTGCTCTCTGCTGGTTGTCACACAGATACGTTGCTGGCACATGTGCTCTGTGTTGGTTGTCACACAGATACATTGCTGGCACATGTGCTCTGTGTTGGTTGTCACACAGATACGTTGCTGGCACATCTGCTCTGTGCATACAAAATCTTATTTGTACAACATAATGTTTCATTGCTTGCACTCATGTATGTGTTATCTTCTTGTGACCAGGCTTTGGCAGAGACGGCCTTGACCCGCATGTTCCTGCCAGCTCCAATCCTCCTCATTCCACCAATAATCATGTCCTTCCTAGAAAAGTAAGTGACCTTCACCTTGTACACCAGTGGTTATCATTTCTTTGTACACTCTGCACAGGCCACAACAGACTGAGGTACCATCTATTCAATAAACTGAAGATAGGTGGCACTGACGAACGCACCTGTGGTACAGGGAAAATGACCGCTGAACATCTGCTACAAAACTGCCCAACATACGAGGACCAGAGAAAGCAAATGTGGCCATCACCAGTGGCAACACTAGACAAGCTCTATGGCAGTGTTGACAGCCTCAGGATGACCGCTGCTTTTTTCGAACAAATACAGGTTGATGTCTGATAGCGTACGAAGAAGAAGAAGATTTCTTTGTACCATCAGGATAACATGACCTGAAAGTTGATATCATATATACATTCTGTCATTCCATATTTAGTTTAGTTTAGTAATATGGTATCTATAATTGAAGAAGATGGAACACAGACAGAACTAACAACAAGAACCACACACACAACGAAAATTCTTGAAGAAGATGGAACACAGACAGAACTAACAACAAGAACCACAAACACAACGAAAATTCTTGAAGAAGATGGAACACAGACAGAACTAACAACAAGAACCACAAACACAACGAAAATTCACAACACTTAGGCCAATATGGAATCTGTAATCCTGATGTTCAATTGGCATGTCACATAGCCAGATGCTGTATAGACTCATGTTGGTCTATCATCTTGGAGTTAGAGCAAGGGCTTAACTCAGGCCGTCTCTTCTTCTTGGAGTTGGAGCAAGGGCTTAACTCAGGCCGTCTCTTCATCTCATTGGTGGATGTCCACTTGCTGACCCCCCGCACCCACCCCTGCTCCTAACCCCCATCCCCCTCTTACACTTGACCCCCTGTTCCCAACCCCCACACCACTTGACCTTCTTCTCCCAAACCCCTCTACATTTGACCTCTTGCCCCCCCCCCCACACTACTTGACCCATCTACCCCCCCAATATCCCCCCACCACCACCACATGACCCCCTGCTCCCAATCCCACCCCCAAACCACTTGGCCCCCTGCTCCAAACCCCCCCACCACTTGGCCACCCCCCACCCCCTTTTACATTGACCTTATGCCCCCAACACCACTTGACTCCCTGCTCCCAGCCCTCGCTTGTTCCAGCCCTCACTTGCTCCCAGCCCTCCCTTGCTCCCAGCCCTCGCTTGCTCCCAGACCTGCTTGCTCCCAGCCCTCGCTTGCTCCCAGCCCTCGCTTGCTCCCAGCCCTCGCTTGCTCCCAGACCTGCTTGCTCCCAGCCCTCGCTTGCTCCCAGCCCTCACTTGCTCCCAGCCCTCACTTGCTCCCAGCCCTCGCTTGCATCTTTGTATGTTTGGTCAACATAGTACCTATATGACAGAATATAATCAAATGTTCCAACCCAGTTGGCTGTTGACTGTTCTTGCTATTAGCCGGTGAAGGTCGTCCGTTGCGATCACAAGGTCTGGAGTACTCATTGTCCCAATAACTTTAGAAATTTTGAAGCACGGGACAAACAGAGATAACAGAGATAACAGATATGCACCCAAGTTAGAATTTTAAATGAGCAAACTGGACTCTATTTAGAGAAAATGTAAATAAACTGTCAAAATATATCCCATGCCAACAATTTTTATAAAAAATTTACCATCATGACAGAGGCTATCATCAAGGCAGCAAAGAAATCAATTCCACGTGGAAAACGGAAAAATTATAAACCCTATTGGAGCAACAAACTAGGGAAAATGCACAAGGAACTAAGTGAGGCAAGAGATACCATGGAAAAAAATCCTTCACCAGAAAACATTGGGAAACAATCCTTCACCAGAAAACATAGGGAAACAATCCTTCCCCAGAAAACATTGGGAAACAATCCTTCACCAGAAAACATAGGGAAACAATCCTTCACCAGAAAACATAGGGAAACACAGGAAAATTAAAAACACATTCATAGAGCAAAAGAAGGAGGAGATCCAAAGAAGTTGGGATGAAAAGACTGAAAGTCTCAACACGGGCAGGGATACAAGTAAACTCTGGAACCTGACAAGAGCCTTAAATGAGGAAACCAGAGGGAGCCATGGGAAGACTGAAGGCCTCAACATGGACAGAGATACAAGCAAACTCTGGAACCTGACAAGAGCCTTAAATGAGGAAACCAGAGAAGACCATGGGAAGACGGTCATTAAGGAAAATGAGAAACATCATACAGGGAAAATGGCAGCAAACATCCTGGCTGAATTTTTCAGAGAGGAGAGTACCACAACATTGACACGAGAACGCAAACTAGAAGTTAAAAACGAGATAAAAGAGAACCTGAAGACACAGAATGCAGATACCTGCATGAAGTCATCATTCAAAATGGTAGAGTTAAACACTGCTATTCAGAAACTGAAAAACAAGAAAGCTCCAGGAAAAGATGGCATCACAAATGAAATGATTAAAAACCTGGACCAAGGGTCAAGAAGAAGAAAAGTCCTGAAAATGTTCAATCAATCATGGAGCAAGGGTAAGATCTCGGACCAGTGGCGGGAGGCTATCATTATCCCCATCAGAAAACCAAAAATAGGACAGACAAGCAAGGACAGTTATAGACCAATAAGCCTGCTCAGCCTTTAGGAAAAACCGTAACACAGAAAACCAACTAGTGTACCTAACTCAAGAAATAGAAATGCATTCCAAGGTAAGGAAAAAGTACTTGTGGTCTTTGTGGATATGGCAAAAGCTTTTGACAAGGTATTAAACAACAAAATAGAAGGGAGAATGTACAGCTGGATACAAGACTTCCTCCGATACAGAACAGCAAGAGTCAAATTAGATGGATCACTGAGCCATAGAATAACTCTCCAACAAGGCGTACCCCAGGGAGGCGTCATCTCTCCTACCCTCTTTATCCTGTTCATAAACCACATAGCGGGAAAACTCCCAAAGAAAGTATCCAGTGCCCTACATGCTGACGACTTCACAATGTGGAGTGCTGCAGAAAAACTACCAACAGCTGAAAATAGAATGCAGACAGCACTGGACACTGTTGGAAAATGGGTTACAGATTGGGGATTGCAGATTAACATCTCAAAGACAGTTACAACGTGCTTCTCACTGTCCAACACTAAGGTAGAAACAAAACTTATTCTAAATGGCAAAGAGCTTGTACAAGAAAATACCCCTGTGTATCTCGGAGTTAAAATGGACAAGAGACTCACATGGAGGGAACATATACAGGAGATAGAACAAAAAGCAACCAGAAAACTATCCCTCATGAAGAAGCTGGCCGGAACAAGCTGGGTGCAAATAGCAACATCCTCAAAAATGTATACACTGGCACAGTCAGGCCAGTACTTGAATACGGCATGACAGCCTGGACCACAGCATCAAAAACAAACACGGAACGCCTAACCAAAATTCAAAATTCAGGCTTAAGGATAATAACAGGAGGAATGAAGACTACACCAATCCAGAAAATGGAAACATACAAATATAAGACCCCTAAATACTAGACGAGAGGAAAGAGTGCTGACACATAGTGATAGCACAGACAACAGCAGCACATACGCGTTTGAAACCAATATGGCAGGATAGGCGGCTTGCCCTCAGCATAAAGGTTAGACTAATGCGCTCATTGGTGCTCTCAGTATTTGTGTATGCCTGTGAGACTTGGACCATTGGTGCTCTCAATATGTGTGTATGCCTGTGAGACTTGGACCATTGGTGCTCTCAATATTTGTGTATTCCTGTGAGACTTGGACCATTGGTGCTCTCAGTATTTGTGTATGCCTGTGAGACTTGGACCATTGGTGCTCTCAGTATTTGTGTATGCCTGTGAGACTTGGACCATTGGTGCTCTCAGTATTTGTGTATGCCTGTGAGACTTGGACCATTACTGCGGATATCCAGTACAGAATACATGAAGTGGAAATGAGGTGGTTTAGAAGACTCTTATATGTTACATATAAGGATTATGTCACGAACGTAGAAATACGACGAAGAGTGGAAAACACAATTGGGCCTTTTGATGATCTGTTCACGGCTATCTGAAGGTGAAACATAGCTTGGTCCAGCGGAATTAAAAATTCGATACTGCATCGTTGCCAACCAGAAAGAGGGGGCAGGGTCGTCCAAGGAAGAGATAGGCAGACAACATCTCTGAGGGGTCAAACCTTCGTCCCGGTGAGGAACGACGGGCGGCACCAGACAGGGAGAGATGGCATGGGATTGTGGTGGTGTCTTCAAGTGTGCCCAAACGACCTGATGGGTTACAGGATGAACTCGATTGAACTAACCTATAAAATATCATGGGCTAGACTCGAACCAAGCCATGATGAAGGCAATTGGTAGAATAGTTTGGCAATCTTTCTGACAAATATCTAAAACCCAGGGTAGAAGAGAATCAACGAAATAATTAAGATTCAGACTTACTTTTCTTGCCACTGGAGATGTCTGACATGTTTGTTCTCAGGCGGCAGTTCCTGATCCGTCGTGCCTGGCTTCACCTACCCATCAATGCTGTGGTCTGCACCCTGGCATTTGGTTGTGCCTTACCTGTAGCTATAGCACTGTTCCCACAGTTTTCACAGGTAATACTCTAGGATGGTTGTTGTGGTGTTGAGAATGTGATGCTTGTTGTGTGGATGTCATGGTTGCTGTGAGGATGTGGTGGTTGTTGTGTGGATGTGGTGGTTGTTGTGTGGATGTGGTGGTTGTTGTGTGGATGTGGTGGTTGTTGTGTGGATGTGATGGTTGTTGTGTGGATGTGATGCTTGTTGTGTGGATGTGGTGGTTGTTGTGTGGATGTGATGGTTGTTGTGTGGATGTGATGGTTGTTGTGTGGATGTGGTGGTTGTTGTGTGGATGTGGTAATGTGGGCTCTCTAATGAAGTTGTAGTCCACACATGATACCAGCTTCAAGTATGAGAATGAGCTGCTGACTGTAGCTCTGAGGTCAAACCAACGAGGGCAGCCGTCATATCAGACTCACAATCATTGCTGCGCAAGGTACAGAATGGCCGTCTACGGCTTTATTGGATAGCAGACATAGGTGTGTCGAGCCTTGACCAGCGGACATAGGTGTGTCGAGCCTTGACCAGCAGACATAGGGGTGTCGAGCCTTGACCAGCGGACATAGGGGTGTCGAGCCTTGACCAGCGGACATAGGGGTGTCGAGCCTTGACCAGCAGACATAGGGGTGTCAAGCCTTGACCAGCGGACATAGGGGTGTCGAGCCTTGACCTAGTAGTCGTGCTGAGGTTTGTGGCAATGGAGCAACTGACGTCCACGTCTCAATGGCACCTAAAATATGGTTTGGGATTTTTATACTGGTGACATTCTGTAGTTGATCAATGATTGTCTGTTGAATATTGACTGTGATCAATGATTGTCTGATCAATGATTGTCTGTTGAATATTTTTGTGTTTTTTTGGCGTTCACCTCATTTCTCTATTCCTCAAGGCGATGTGCGTTGCACTGTGGTTTTTATTTTGCGCCTGTAGGCCCAGTGCATCTGACTTCAGCATGCATTTTATGTAAGGGTCTGCTTCCTCCTGCATTTTCTAAGGGCTTGCTTTCCCGAGGTAACGGACGGTGCTGTGATGGGGATCGAACCCAGCACCTTCTGGTTGTGAGCCATATTACTTAACCACTAGCCCACGCCATCCCCTGTTGAATATTGACTGTGATCTATGACTGTCTGATCAATATTGACTGTGATCAATGACTGTCTGATCAATATTGACTGTGATCAATGACTGTCTGATCAATATTGACTGTGATCAATGACTGTCCAATGAATATTGGTTGTGATCAATGACTGTCTGATCAATATTGACTGTGATCAATGACTGTCCAATGAATATTGGTTGTGATCAATGACTGTCTGATCAATATTGACTGTGATCAATGACTGTCCAATGAATATTGGTTGTGATCAATGACTGTCTGATCAATATTGACTGTGATCAATGACTGTCCAATGAATATTGGTTGTGATCAATGACTGTCTGATCAATATTGACTGTGATCAATGACTGTCCAATGAATATTGGTTGTGATCAATGACTGTCTGATCAATATTGACTGTGATCAATGACTGTCCAATGAATATTGGTTGTGATCAATGACTGTCTGATGAATATTGACTGTGATCAATGACTGTCTGATCAATGACTGTCTGATCAATGACTGTGTGATCAATGACTGTCTGATCAATGACTGTCTGATCAATATTGACTGTGATCAATGACTGTCTGATCAAAATTGACTGTGATCAATGACTGTCTGATCAATATTGACTGTGATCAATGACTGTCTGATCAATATTGACTGTGATCAATGACTTTCCAATGAATATTGGTTGTGATCAATGACTGTCTGATCAATATTGACTGTGATCAATGTCTGGTTGATCAATATTGACTGTGATCAATGTCTGTCTGATCAATAGTGACTGTGATCAATGTCTGTCTGATCAATAGTGACTGTGATCAATGACTGTCTCTTGGATGTTAACTCTGCATTCAGTGAATCAGACTGGCACATTTTGAAATGAATTGTGGGGTGAGCATGGAGAGGTACCTGAGAGAATAGAGCTGAAGTGTGTATAACCGGTGCGCTACAGGAACCATCAGTATCAACACTTTTGTCTGTTTGCCGAGAGAGACAGCACCGATGAGATCGCCCAATCCTTGACAGAAGAGAATCTTGATGATACTTGTAGCCATAATGGATCTCTGTCAGTTTTTCTGACCTGAAATCAAACTTGAATGTGATGATAGGATTTGTCCACAGGAAACAGTCATCTTAACTTAACTTAACTTAACATCTTTATACTGGTTTAGATGACCCTGCAGAGTCTGTATACAACCAGTTACATTTACATCACCTTACTCTAAAGGCTATGCGCATCCAGTTTATTCTTAAATGCATTAACTGTCCCTGCCTCCACTACCTCCCCTGGCAATGCATTCCAAGCAGACACCACTCTCTGACTAAAAAAATATTTCCTAATATCTAACCTGGACCTCTCTTTAGTCAGCTTGTAGCTGTGCCCTCGTGTTATTGTGGGTGGCTGTATTTTAAAAAAAACTTGTTACAATCTAATTTATCGATTCCTCTGATCATCTTATAAACCTGTATTAAGTCACCAAGAATTCTTCTCTCTTCTAGACACTGTAGGCCGGTTTTTCTGAGTCTTTCCTCATAACTGTAATTCTGGAATCCCACTATCATCTTTGTCGCTCTTTTTTGTATTCTTTCTAGCATGTTTATATCCCCTCTATGATAAAGACTCCACACCTGTACACAGTACTCCAATCTAGGTCTTACTAAAGCTTTATACAGTTTGACTATCACTTCCTTGCTCCTATGTTTAATATTTCTTTTTATCATAACATTGCATTTGCCTTTTTCACTGCTACCTTAACTTGCTCACTCACCTTACCTGTATGATCTATTATAACCCCTAGGCCCCTTTCCTTATCTATCTTTCTAATATTGTTTTCTCCCATTCTGTAATTATGTTCCAAATTGGATCTACCTATGTGGATGACTGTACATTTATCTACATTAAACTCCATTTGCCAGCTTACAGAATATTCTCGAATTTTATCTAAATCCGACCTCAATATATCCACTTCCGCTTTAGATGAGACACTACTGCATAGTTTTGTGTCATCAGCAAATTTTGCAATCATGGATCCCATATCAATGTCCAAATCATTTGTATATATCAAGAACAAAATTGGTCCCAAAACCGAGCCCTGTGGCACACCACTTTTCACTTCACTCCACTCAGAGTACTCCTTATTTATGCCCACCCTCTGCCTTCTTCCCGTTAACCAATTTTCAATCCATTTGGCAACTTCCCCACCTATTCCATGTGATTTTAACTTTCGAAATAATCTTTGATGAGGTACTCTATCAAAGACCTTTGCAAAATCTAGATAAATAACGTCCACTGGCTCCCCTTTATCTATGATTTTAGTAACCTCCTCCATGAATTCTAATAGATTTGTTAAGCATGATCTCCCTCTAGTAAACACATGCTGACTATTTCTAATTAGATTAAATTTGTCTAAATGCATTACAATGTTTTCTTTGATTATTGACTCTAACAATTTACAGACTATGCTCGTTAAACTCACCGGTCTATAATTCGCTGGATCTGATTTTTTTGCCTTTTTTGAATAAGGGAATCACTCCTGCATCTTTCCAATCCCGTGGAACAATCCCTTTTGTAAGTGATTGAGAACATAATATAGCCAATGGTTTTGCTAGTTGGTCTCTAATTTCATACAGCAATTTTGGGTGAATACTATCTTGACCTGGACATTTATTCACTTTTAACCCCTCCAATTTTTTAAAAACCATTTCCTCTGTAATACAGATTGATCTTAATCCCGCTGTATCCATGTCTCTTTGAAAAATATCTATAGGCTCTGGGATCTTGGAGCAGTCCTCTTTTGTGTAGACTGTGCCAAAGTAGTGATTGAGTAGATTTGCTGCCTCCCTATTCTCACTTATTTTTTTTCCTGTGCTGTCTATGAGAGGGTCTACTTTGTCTTTCGTTCTTTGTTTATTTCTAACATAAGAGAAGAAACTTTTACTGTCACTCTTGATCCTCTGAGCAAGTTGTTTTTCGGTCTATTTTTGCAGTTTTATTCACCTGCTGGAATATGTTCTGTTTGTCCAAATATTTTTAATGGTTCTTTTGATTCACCTGCCTCTATATATTTTTTCCATGCTTTATTTTTCGCTCTTCGACATTTCACTACAAATCTAGTTATCCACTTTTTACGCTTGGGGTTTACCTCCCTACATGGAACATCTCTACTAGGACTGAATGATGCATCACAGGTGGAACTTTTGGCTGTTTGTCTGATCCCTGGGATAGCAAGTTCTCACTAGTATTGTCTGTCTGATGTCTGGTAGTGGAATGTTTATATTTTCTTGAGTTAGTTTGTGTATCCATACAGGGTGGGGTTGGTGACAGAGGGGGTTGGGGATGGGGGGGGGGGGGTTGGAGGTGGAGAGGGGGTTGTTGATGGAGAGGGGGTTGGATGGTGATGGAGGGTGGGGGTTGGAGGTGGAGGGTGGGTTGTTGATGGAGAGGGGGTTGGATGGGGATGGGGGTTGGATGGGGATGGGGGGGTTGGATGGGGATGGGGGTGTTGAGGGAGAGGGGGTTGGTGATGGAGGGAGGGTTTTGAGGTGGAGAGGGGGTTGGATGGTGATGGAGGGAGGGGGGGGTTTGGAGGTTGAGAGGGGGTTGGATGGGGATGGGGTTGTTGATGGAGAGGGAGAGGGGGTTGGTGATGGGGGGAGGTTGGTGATGGAGGGAGGGTTTGGAGGTGGATAGGGGGTTTTATGGGGATGGGGTTGTTGATGGAGAATGGGTTGGTGATGGAGTGGGGGGGGGGTTTGGAGGTGGAGAGGGTGTTGGATAGAGATGGGGGTGTTGGATGGGGGGGGGATTGGGGGTAGTAGTAGTTGTGTCTCTATACAGGGGGGGGGGGGTTGGTTATGGAGGCGGCTGGTGATGGCAGCAGCTTTTGTGCGTCTCCATACATGTAGTGAATAATGCCACTTTCTCGTGGGGCTTCCTGGGAGAGGCGGTTAACGTTAACGGTGGCGTGGAAGGTGCAGCGAGTTAGGTTAGAAACATTACTGGATGTGTGTGGATCATGGACATCTCGTGTTTGTTGTTGTTGGTGTGTGTGTGTGTGTGTGTGAGGGAGAGGGAGAAAGAGAGGCAGGGAAGGGGAAAGGGAGATTGAGAGATAGAGAGGTTTTTGTGTCATCTTGATGGCAGCCATGCTTTCATCAGCCCGAGAGTCACTGAGTAAAACTGCCTCCAGTCCAGGAAGGTGGAACTCTTTGGGACCACCGAGGAGACGTCAGAAATGTATTTTTCCCAGCATGCCTCTGTAATGCTTATCTGCCAGTTTGTAGAGTAATCAGCCGGCGTCGCTTATCCTGTCACAAGCATGTGTACTGCCTACCGCTCGTAGGCCTTGTCTGAGTCCTGCTACATTCCCAGCAGCTCTTGTGCTCACCAAACAATATTAATGGCCTGATGAGATCTCCTGTCTCCGTTACTGACATGTTCCCGCCCTCCATCTAGTCTCAAGTTATCTATCGCATCCGACTCAGCCTAGCATTGACACTCGTTTCAGCTGCGCCGTTTCAGAACCGCGTCAAACTGCTGACTCTGCCTTTCTGGAACGATCCTGTCACATTTGTGGAGTTTATCTCGACTCGGTACAAAACTCGTAAAGTGTGGCCTAATTCAAGTATCTAGCGGTTTACTGACTGAGGCTTTTACAATAGTGCCATCATCACATGTGCCATGTTTGTTGGAACATAATTTCATGTGACAGATTTCTTGTGGTGTGTGACGGAGAAGATGGTCTGGTAGATGAGCTTTAGCACATGTGGCGGGGTGTCGGCTAGTTGAGACTTTGTGGACATAAAGTATAAGAAGGCGGTCTGCGTGAGCCAGCGGTCTGCGTGAGCCAGCGGTCTGTGTTAGCCAGCGGTCTGTGTGAGCCAGCGGTCTGTGTGAGTTAGCGGTCTGTGTGAGCCAGCCGTCTGCGTGAGCCAGCCAGGGGTCTGTGTGAGCCAGCCAGCGGTCTGTATGAGCCAGCGGTCTGTATGAGCCAGCGGTCAATGCATGTAGTTTTGAGTATTGTAGGAGGTTCAAGCGTGGAGTCTGTCCTGATCCACCGATGTTAGTTTGTCAAACTGTGCTTGCCGTGTGGTGTTTTTGTAGCAGAGTCCAGGTTTCCACTGGGGTTATTTATCTAGAATGTTACCACACTCATCCACATCATTCACGACCACACACATCAAATAACATAGCACGCAGCAGGTGGCATATTTATTATATTATACTCATACAACAACTATTAAAATGAGTGCAATGAAATTACAAGAAATATAACTTATCTAAACAGATACTCAGAGTTTATAAGCATAAGCTATTGATGTTGCTCCCAACTAATCCAACCCAGTTTTGGCCGCACACTCCCCTCCCCTTATCAACACTCTCAAAAACTCGTCCTCACGTTTGTAATCTGTGACACTCAGATCCCCTCAGGCGGGTGATCTGGACATTAAACATTCAATATATTCAACTTATACTCACATATTATCACACACTCAATCGATCTGCGTATACCTACGCTCTGGAACATACATCGTTCGCTCGGTGTCTACATACACCACACATACATATAGAGCTCTCTTACACACAGGGCGCCCAACACACACATTATAGAGCGACTGACCAAGACTCGAAGGCGTATGCTGGTTCAGCGACCCTGTTCTCACACATTCGTAAAAACAGCCTATCAATCACTCTTCTATTAAGTCGGTGAGCTAAACAGACTCCTAGCTAAATTCTGTCTCTTGCTCTCTCTCGCTCCATGGCAAGTCTGGCTGAGTTAAACTTTGTCTAGTATTATATAGTCTCAAGCAGTATCAGAGCTGTCCAATGGCCTTCTGTGGGATGTCTTGACCCAGCCATTCAGCTGCCATTGGAACGAATCACTCTAACTCCTGTCACTCAAAATGTCGCATTAAGCTCTGCTGGCCTGTCTGTCTGTCACTAATCCCACACTACCCAAATCAGAACGCCAGAGTAGTCCCCCCCCCCCATCTCTTCTTTCCACCCCCCACCCCCCTCGTTTTCCTTTGTTGACTTAGTATCCAGACTGTGAGTGACCGTGGTGTAAAGTCGAGATGGAGAGTGACCTTGACACACATTCAGGTACTTTTGTTCTAAAGAGTCGCTGACAACATCACCCCTGCCCTAAACGCTCATGCTCCGGCTGGAATTGTTATATTTATCTGGACTGCATACGGTTACTGTGGTCAGTTTGATGGCATGCCCAAATCCCATCTGCGACTGTCACAATTGTTGGGCCAGAATGTTCTCATTACCAATTTATCACACTGATGTTTCCACTAAGGACATGATACCCACACTCTCGCCGCTGCACTCCCCTTATCTGCACACTCAACACACAATCACAAACTCGTCCTCACGATCGGATTATGTACTCAGTCGTTCTGTGCATTCACATATAATTAGATCACTTTCAATCAGGTGATCTGACAATTCACATACAATCGGTTCACGTGTGATCAGGCGATCTGTGCATTCACAAATACTTAGATCACTTGACGCAAATCTGTACATTTATATGTAACTATATCACGCATCGTTCATCCTGTACATACGACACACAATCAGATCTCGTCCTTAGGTGATCTGTATACTCATGTAACCATTCAGAACATACAACATTCCCAAGGTGTCCTACACGTGCAACACACATTCTTACTGTTCACAGGGTGTCCAACATAAACACCTATTGATCCACTGGCCAAAACTCCAGGTGTATGAAAATACAGTCACCCTGCAAACTCACACACTTACATATTCCTGACAGCCCCTCGGCCAATCCATTAGTCAGTCTGCTAGTTCATCCTTACAAAGTATTTGATAGTCTCAATAGCTGTCCAATGAGCTTCTGTTGGTTGTCTGACTTAGCCATCACTCTAATTTGGAACTATAAACTATTTGTTATTGGATGACTATCCCCAAATCCCTGTCACTCTAAATGTTGAAGCTGGTCGTGGCAGCCTCTGACTGTCACCACCTCCCCATCTACGCTAATTCTGAACACAAGAGTGGTCAGCTCTGAACCCCCACACCTGTACCAGACAAAGTCTTCCACCTAAACCCCTCATTTCCTTTGTCGACCTAGTCTTGAGACGGTGATTGACCATGGCACACATTCAGGCAACCTTTGTTCTTACAGTCGCTAGTCCAATGATCCCTGCCCTAAACGCCCATGCTCCAGCTGGAACTATCACAATACAACCATAAACCACAACCACACCACAGCACACAACAACCGCAGGCAGCACACAACAACCGCAGCACAACCAAAACCACAACACACAACAACCACAGCACACAACAACCGCAGCACAACCAAAACAACCACAGCACACAACAACCGCAGCACAACCAAAACCACAACACACAACCACAGGCAGCACACAACAACCGCAGCACAACCAAAACCACAACACACAACAACCGCAGGCAGCACACAACAACCGCACCAAAACCACAACACACAACAACCGCAGGCAGCACACAACAACCGCAGCACAACCAAAACCACAACACAAAGACAAGATGACCGTTGATGGAGTTGCTACTAACCATGTCCTACCAAACTTGTACGTCCTATGTACGTGTCCTATGTAAGTGTCCTTAGCCTATGCAAATATCTCCTGGTCTCCACTTGGATCAAGCTGCGTTTCCTGAGCTTCTGTGTAAGTGTATGGCGCTGTCCGGAATAGTGAGGGTATAGGGTGCCCAGGTTAGTGAGGGCATGGGATGCCCAGGTCAGTGAGGGCATGGGGTGCCCAGGTTAGTGAGGGCATGGGGTGCCCAGGTTAGTGAGGGCATGGGGTGCCCAGGTCAGTGAGGGCATGGGGTGCCCAGGTCAGTGAGGGTACAGGGTGCCCAGGTCAGTGAGGGCATGGGTGCCCATCATACCAAGAAAAAGGTGGGTGTAATGATGCGACACCTCATTGAGCTGTAGTGCCAGTTGTAGCTAGAACATGTTTGCTAATCTGCCGCCTTGTTTGTCCAGCCATGTTATAGGATTACACGTGTCACTTGCTGTACCCATGTTACACATCAGTTCTTTGTCTTTTTGGTGTGGGACCCCTGTGGTATAGACTTTTTGGTGTGGGACCCCTGTGGTATAGTCTTTTTGGTGTGGGACCCCTGTGGTATAGTCTTTTTGGTGTGGGACCCCTGTGGTATAGACTTTATGGTGTGGGACTCATGTACTTCATATAGAGGGAATAAGAGACCAGAATAAAAAATAGTTTGGGGTAGATAAATTGTGTTGAAATATGTCATCTGATGAGTCTATTCTGTTCCACAGATCCAGCGAGCCCAGCTGGAAGCCGAGGTTCAGGAAGCCACATCTGATGATGTTCTCTACTACAACAAGGGGCTGTAAATGTAGATAAAGAAGTGCAGGGGGCAAGCGGGTGGGACATAATCAAAATCTGATTGTTGTGATCTCGAAACTGTCTGGAGGAAGGAAGCAGAAAGAGAGGATAGACTGATCAGCTGGTTTCTGACATCTCACCACTACCACAGAGCTGGAGCTGGTTATCCACACACTTGTCAGCTGTGTAACATTTATTATTTCTTCACGTCCAACAGTGGCCTGCTAGGATCTGAGAATTGAGGAAAAGGAAATAGGGGCAGACAGTCATGGATGCTATGCATTGGGAGAAAGTGTGAAATCATGGTCTCTTTTGTTGTGACGATCAAGGGTTTCTGTGAGTTTCTTGTGTTCAAGGTCAGAGTTAGGGCCAGCTGACAGCAGAAACATTCTTACATTCAAAGCCACTCCCACACAGACAGACACACACACACACACACATACATTTTTATTTAGGATCCAAGATCTGTCAAGTATGAGCACATGGTGTAAAACTGAAGAATTCTGGTTGTTAATAAAGTGTGCCGTGTTTGTGTCATCAGTTATATCACATTTTGTGTGATTGAGTCAGTTGTAATCTTTAAATGCCCAGTCGTGTTTGTGTCATCCATTATGTCATGTTTTGTGTGATTGAGTCAGTTGTGATATTGAAACGCCCAGCCATGTTTATGTCATCCGTTATGTCATGTTTTGTGTGATTGAGTCAGTTGTAATCTTGAAAGTCTTAGCCATGTTTGTGTCATCAGTTATGTCATGTTTTGTGT
The DNA here is from genome assembly GCA_036924085.1 of Ariolimax columbianus. Lineage (NCBI taxonomy): Eukaryota > Metazoa > Mollusca > Gastropoda > Stylommatophora > Arionidae > Ariolimax > Ariolimax columbianus. The sequence continues at coordinate 177,826,806 of JAVGWX010000001.1, forward strand.
GATTGAGTCAGTTGTAATCTTGAAAGTCTTAGCCATGTTTGTGTTGTTGGCTCAAGCAGTTTAAGTCATCTACCCCAAGGGGATTCTCAGCCACTACTCTGGGTTATTCTTGTTGGCCTGTTACACGTGTCAGACGCTTCAAATGTGGCCTCTGTGGCATACATAAGTTGACCAAGACTGTTCACATTGAAATGTAAGGAGATGTTGTGAGTCTGACAAGACTGTCTGGATGTAAGTTCAACTTGTTGTGTATATTTTATCAGCTTTAGAATATAGAGCACACATGTAGTAATGGGGGGGGGGGGGGGGGGGGTGTTGAGGACACTACCTTAGCAGAGCTACACAATACGTGTTCAATGTTGATATCTGACCTGGTCTCGTCTTCCATGTCTACATGTAAATAAGGCCTTGCCATGAAACGTATATGCCTTATCATCTGTTGGTATGCTCACATGTCTCTAGTCCAAGGGTCCGGAAACAGGTAAATTACCACAATTGGGATCTTCATGAAAATGTTGGCAGTAGTAAAAGCTTTCAAATAAAGATACAGATGAAAGTTGGCACAAATTGTTAGGCCATTTTATGTGAAGCAATTTGTGAACATTGTAGGAAAAGACTGTCCTATTTCCATTAAAAACTATTGATTGAAACATGTCCTAGCAGATAACCTGGCAGCCTGCACATCTCACGTGTGTAGTTGATGTCCTTGGATGTTAATTCGTTGAACAAGACATTTCCAGGGGAAAACGTCAATGTCATTTGAACAAGAGAAAATATTTCAGCATTTGAATGAAAGCTTCTGTACTAGAACCGGAAACTGACACAGACAAGATAACCAACTGTCCATAGCTGAGGGTTGTTTGTAGAATTTGAATATCTGGGTGACCTCAAGGGGTCAGTTAAAGGAAATCTGACCATTGGGGTTCTCTGACCACTTCCCAGAGGTTCATTCACTCAGTTGGGATGTAGATCCCTTCAACAGTTCCTGGAGATCCCTTCACCAGTTCCTGGAGATCCCTTCAACAGTTCCTGGAGATCCCTTCACCAGTTCCTGGAGATCCCTTCAACAGTTCCTGGAGATCCCTTCACCAGTTCCTGGAGATCCCTTCAACAGTTCCTGGAGATCCCTTCACCAGTTCCTGGAGATCCCTTCAACAGTTCCTGGAGATCCCTTCACCAGTTCCTGGAGATCCCTTCACCAGTTCCTGGAGATCCCTTCAACAGTTCCTGGAGATCCCTTCAACAGTTCCTGGAGATCCCTTCACCAGTTCCTGGAGATCCCTTCACCAGTTCCTGGAGATCCCTTCAACAGTTCCTGGAGATCCCTTCAACAGTTCCTGGTGATCCCTTCAACAGTTCCTGGAGATCCCTTCAACAGTTCCTGGAGATCCCTTCAACAGTTCCTGGAGATCCCTTCAACAGTTCCTGGAGATCCCTTCAACAGTTCCTGTAGATCCCTTCACCAGTTCCTGGAGAGGGTCAATGATTGACACAGGTACTACTTCAATTTTGCTCCAGCAGAGAAAATTGTCCCAGTACAGTAAACGGGGGTCCCCGGTACAGAACTAGGGGTCCCAGCACTGTTAACCGGCCCCTGTACAGAACTAGGGATCCCAGCACTGTTAACCGGCCCTCGTACAGAACTAGGGGTTCCAGCACTGTTAACCGGCCCCCGTACAGAACTAGGGGTTCCAGTACATAACCAGCCCCTGTACATAACTAGGGGTCCCAGCACTGTTAACCATTCCCCCGTACAGAACTAAGGGTCCCAGCACAGTAAACAGGCCCCTGTATGGAACTAGGGGTCCCAGCACAGTAAACAGGCCCCTGTACAGAACTAGGGGTCCCAGAATAGTCAACAGACCCCTGTACAGAACTAGGGATCCCAGAACAGTCAACAGACCCCTGTACAGAACTAGGGGGTCCCAGCACTGTTAACCAGCCCCCATACATAACTAAGGGTCCCAGCACTGTTAACAGGCCCCCGTATATAGTGCTCTGGTTTCAGCAAAGAGCGAACAAACTCCAGCATAGAGTGAGTATGGTCTGCGCAGAGCGAGTATATCCATTAATCTACAATTGGAAGTGACTTGAACATATCAAGATTACGTCAAGTCATGAGTAAGCCACAATTTGTGCAGCTAAGACTACCTGCCTGGAAGGTGTGTCACAGCTTTCAAATCATGTGCCCTTCTTACTCGCTTATTGATTGCCATAACCTTTGTGGGAAGTCAACACCTCATTAGAAGATCATGTCCTTGTGTTCCTTAACGAATCTCGTGATGACCTCCCCTTGTGTTCCTTAACAAATATCATGATGACCTCCCCTTGTTTTCCTTAACAAATCTCATGATGACCTCCCCTTGTGTTCCTTAACAAATATCATGATGACCTCCCCTTGTTTTCCTAAACGAATCTCGTGATGACCTCCCCTTGTGTTCCTTAACAAATATCATGATGACCTCCCCTTGTTTTCCTTAAAAAATCTCATGATGACCTCCCCTTGTGTTCCTTAACAAATATCATGATGACCTCCCCTTGTTTTCCTTAACGAATCTCGTGATGACCTCCCCTTGTGTTCCTTAACAAATATCATGATGACCTCCCCTTGTTTTCCTTAACAAATCTCATGATTACCTCCCCTTGTGTTCCTTAACAAATATCATGATGACCTCCCCTTGTTTTCCTTAACGAATCTCGTGATGACCTCCCCTTGTGTTCCTTAACAAATCTCATGATGACCTCCCCTTGTGTTCCTTAACAAATATCATGATGACCTCCCCTTGTTTTCCTTAACGAATCTCGTGATGACCTCCCCTTGTGTTCCTTAACAAATATCATGATGACCTCCCCTTGTTTTCCTTAACAAATCTCATGATGACCTCCCCTTGTGTTCCTTAACAAATATCATGATGACCTCCCCTTGTTTTCCTTAACGAATCTCGTGATGACCTCCCCTTGTGTTCCTTAACAAATATCATGATGACCTCCCCTTGTTTTCCTTAACAAATCTCATGATGACCTCCCCTTGTGTTCCTTAACAAATATCATGATGACCTCCCCTTGTTTTCCTTAACGAATCTCGTGATGACCTCCCCTTGTGTTCCTTAACAAATATCATGATGACCTCCCCTTGTTTTCCTTAACGAATCTCGTGATGACCTCCCCTTGTGTTCCTTAACAAATATCATGATGACCTCCCCTTGTTTTCCTTAACGAATTTCGTGATGACCTCCCCTTGTGTTCCTTAACAAATCTCATGATGACCTCCCCTATACGAACTTGTTACAACCACCACCTCTAGACACCTTTGTGTTCCCAATCTTCCTGCAGACGCAGCAGAGCGTAACGAGGGTTTGTATTGGTGCTCTCACAAGTTCTGGCCAAGCTCGAGGTGGTTGGATGGACTGTCGTGTTTACGCGATTCAGCCGAGGCGTTCCTTTCAAGTCTCTGAAGTGTCGAGAGCACACAAGAAAGATCGCTTCAAAAAACGCAATTCAATCTGAGCCTTTCATTCTACAGCCTGAGGCTGAGGTTTGATGAAGGCGCGTCGGAGTGCCGCATCTAGGACAACCATTTCTGGCCAGAGTTTTGTTACAGTCAACTCTTAACTCGGAGTCCTCCAGATCTTGAAACCGCTAATTACAAGTTTGTAATTGGCCCCGTCGAAGCTCAATAGTTAGTTCACTTGAAAGAGATGGGCGTGTCAGTTGCTGCTGAAAGCGACTAAAGGTTAGACGCGACTTAATAAGACTTGCATCTTTCCGTGAAGTTCACCGCTGGCATACACAATCTTTTCTTTGTTCTTTTTCGTTGGACCTCCTTGTACGCTGTCTTTCTGTAGTTATCTATTTCTTTTCCAAGTTGGTTATTAGAGCAACAACTTTCTTGTTAAATCACACGCGTTCACTTCCAATAATACGATAATATATACTTATAAATAAAGGTAAATAGTTGGACAGGACAAGGCTCAACTCTAACACAGAACACAAGTTGACTAACTTCTGTCAGGTGTGGGTCTGAGAGATAACCCTGGATGATTGTCTATAGTTAGTTACAGAGTACCTCAACATAAATCAGTGGGCGTTTGAGCAAGAGACTACTGGCTACCATGGAGGTGAGTGGGCATCCACCGAGGGAGCTGAGTGGGCTACCATGGAGGGGAGCTGAGTGGGCTACAATGGAGGGGAGCTGAGTGGGCTACCACGGAGGGGAGTGGGCTACCATGGAGGGAGCTGAGTGGACTACCATGGAGGGTAGTGGGCTACCATGAAGGGGAGTTGGCTACCATGGAGGGAGCTGAGTGGGCTATCATGGAGGGAAGCTGAGTGCGCCACCATGGAAGGGAGTGGGCTACCATGGAGGGGAGTGGGCTACCATGGAGGGCAGCTGAGTGGGCTACCATAGAGGGGAGTGGGCTGGCATGGAGGGGAGTGGGCTACCATGGAGGGGAGCGGGCTGGCACACATCTGCACATTAATCATGACAATTGTATGCACGCTCAAAGAAACGTACTCTCCTCCATCTTGGAGACACGACAAACGTGCAGGCCAAGAGAGACAATGACCAAGACCCCACTTGACATCCACCTCGTACTGTGGACATAGGGTGTGTTACAGCATACTGGTCAGCGAGGTGGGGGCCAGTCTCGTAGTGGTCAGCTTAATAAGAAGCCCCGCATTGTATAACAGCTAAGAGGACCCATGTTCACCTTCTTCAGTTCGCCTCCGGTATATCAGTCACGTGCTAGCAGTGAAACATGGGGGGGGGGGGTGTTAGCTGGGCACGAGTGGCTACATGCGTACCTTCTGCCATCTCCATCATACGACATACAAGCACACCTTCCACCATCTCCATCATACGACATACAAGCACACCTTCTGCCATCCCAAACCTACATACCACTCAAGTTCACTCGCACGCGCTCTCACACACTCTTTCAGCGCAGCCACAAACTGCAGCACACAAAAAACACGATTTTCCAAACACCAAAACAAGGTTAACACACAAGCTCTCGTACATACTTGGCACACGGGGGCATATGATGGCACAAGTCAGCTCACGCGCACAAGCAAACACACAAGGTATTACAATACAACCATCGATCACACAAGGTATTGATAGAGAACACGATTAGCGACCCCAGTATGAACATCAGCTGTCACACAACCACTCACTTTAGCACACACATTAACACACACTACTCTCTAGTGCACCCACAAACACCACACATTCTAGCTCACTAAATTTCACATCGACATGACACGATGCACTAAACCACACTGTGACATGACACGATGCACTAAACCACACCGTGACACGATACGATACACTAAACCACACTGTGACATGACATGATGCATTAAACTACACTGTGACATGACACGATGCACTAAAGCACACTGTGACATGACATGATGCACTAAACCACACACTGTGACATGACACGATGCACTAAACCACACTGTGATATGACACGATGCACTAAACCACACTGTGGCATGACATGATGCACTAAACCACACACTGTGACATGACACGATGCACTAAACCACACTGTGACATGACATGATGCACTAAACCACAATGTGGCATGACATGATGCACTAAACCACACTGTGGCATGACACGATGCACTAAACCACACACAGTACCATGACAACTCTGGCACACCCAATGACACATTCACAAACACAAGTGACGCCAACAGTAGGCCAGTCTAACAAGCTTTATGTCGCGACTACTCACGCATGCGCACACAAACCCACAATAAAACCATATATTTTAGGAGAACGTCAAAGCTGAAATGATGGCTTGAATCAAGTTACCCTCGCTTTCTCTCTCTTTTCCTCGCTCTTTCTCTCTCTCTCTCCGCTGCTCTCTTTCTTGCTCTCTCTCTCTATGTCATTATATTCAAATAAAAGTGTATCAAATGAGAGCAATCGGAGCAGAGGAACAGTTGGAATCGAATGAGACCGAGTCTGGATAATGTATCCATTTTGACTGTCCCTCTGATAACTGTAAGCGTTAACCATCAGAGCCAGCCCGACCTGTAGTAAGTGGTCCATGTGTATCTGGGACCAATCAATGCTTGTACCACTACTGAAAGCATTCCGTTTGTCTCCCGAGCACTGCAGTTCCCTGTCTGGTGTCTCAGAAGTTATTCCAGGATCAGCTGAGAAATGTTACTATCCAAACTAAAGGGAGGTAACTAAGGCATGAAGGGCGAGGTACTGATAACTCTGCTCATTTCTAAATTGTTTCCCCTGCCTGGTAGTAAATAGTTTCCAGCTTGTCCGTTAGCTCTATCTGACTTTAACGACCTTGAGGCCCGGGTCACTGTCAAGGCAACATGTACCCGGTACTCACCACTGAAAGTTTATGCTGGCCATTTTGTCCCGTCCAATGTTCGTTTGATCAATCATCATAAAGCTGCTGAAAGCCTGTCAGTCCAGGGAACCACCAGTCGCCCGACATTAAGTGTCCGCTCAGAGTAACACACTTCTGGGACTTAATTGGCAGCCCACCAGCTTAATGAAAGAATTCTTTAGACCGGCTTTAAATTGTTGGCTCACCTTGTACCTTATCTGGATCTCGGAGGTGATTGCCGCCCACGACAGCCGGTAGACATGCGCATTGAACATTCTTCCTAGACTCGCATTGACCGCTTTCATCTGTTTCTTCAGCATGCCTCATGGCCTCATCGATCCACGCAACAGCTTCAATATTTTTAAAAGGCAAGAACTCATTATCTCTCTTTTCTGAAATGGTGTCCCTGGAAGTCTTCTAAAGTCGGGACCCGAGCGAGATATCTAGTGACAACCGAACGGTGCTGATCGTGTAGGGTCATGACTGTCAGGCAGGCCGGCCTGGTCTGAGCGCGGTCTGGCTCCTAATACCTGTAATTGTGTAATGTCTGACCTCACCAATACCTGTTTGATGCGGTGCTGTCTGAGCAACGTGCTGACCTCATAGGTCAGTTACTAAACGGCGTCATCTTTGTTTGTCCAGCGAGTCGTAGTTCTCCTAGTAGACTGAACTTGCTTGTTGTGTCTCTAGCATAGCGTGACTAGTTCATGTCTGATCCAGGCTGTGTAAGGATTGCATTAGTGAAGGTCAACTGACACTGGCCATGAGGGCTAACATTCCTCCAACAATGGGTCTGTGTACACATTACACTAAACTGTACATGAAGAGGTCAAGGCCCACACAGTGATATTCGTCTTCATGGCCTCAACCACAACAATAGTTTTGTCTTTACGTTGGCAATTTTAGTTGTGTTGTTGTTGATGTTGTTGTTGATGTTGTTGTTAATGTTGTTGTTGATGTTGATGTTGTTGTTGATGTTGTTGTTCATGTTGTTGTTGTTGTTGTTGATGTTCATGTTGTTGTTCATGTTGTGTTTGTTGAGGTTGTTGTTCATGTTGTTGTTCATGTTGTTGTTCATGTTGTTGTTCATGTTGTTGTTCATGTTGTGTTTGTTGATGTTGTTGTTGATGTTGTTGTTGATGTTGTTGTTTATGTTGTTGTTCATGTTGTTGTTTATGTTGTTGTTCATGTTGTTGTTCATGTTGTTGTTCATGTTGTTGTTCATGTTGTTGTTCATGTTGTTGTTCATGTTGTTGTTCATGTTGTTGTTCATGTTGTTGTTCATGTTGTGTTTGTTGATGTTGTTGTTGTTGTTGATGTTGTTGTTCATGTTGTTGTTGATGTTGTTGTTGATGTTGTGTTTGTTGATGTTGTTGTTGTTGATGTTGTTGTTGATGTTGTTGTTCATGTTGTTGTTCATGTTGTTGTTCATGTTGTGTTTGTTGATGTTGATGTTGTTGTTCATGTTGTTGTTGTTGATGTTGTTCATGTTGTTGTTCATGTTGTTGTTGTTGATGTTGTTCATGTTGTTGTTCATGTTGTTGTTCATGTTGTTGTTCATGTTGTTGTTGATGTTGTTGTTGATGTTGTTGTTCATGTTGTTGTTGATGTTGTTGTTCATGTTGTTGTTCATGTTGTTGTTGATGTTGTTGTTGATGTTGTTGTTTATGTTGTTGATGTTGTTGTTGATGTTGTTCATGTTGTTGTTCATGTTGTTGTTGATGTTGTTGATGTTGTTGTTCATGTTGTTGTTGTTGATGTTGTTGTTCATGTTGTTGTTGATGTTGTTGTTCATGTTGTTGTTCATGTTGTTGTTGTTGATGTTGTTCATGTTGTTGTTGTTGATGTTGTTCATGTTGTTGTTCATGTTGTTGTTGTTGATGTTGTTGTTGATGTTGTTGTTGATGTTGTTCATGTTGTTGTTCATGTTGTTGTTGATGTTGTTGTTCATGTTGTTGTTGTTGATGTTGTTCATGTTGTTGTTCATGTTGTTGTTGATGTTGCTGTTGTTGTTGATGTTGTTGTTCATGTTGTTGCTGATGTTGTGTTTGTTGATGTTGTTGTTGATGGTTTGGTTGTTACTAGTGCCACTTACTTAAGTTGGGTACTCTTGGCGGCCTTTATGGTGACTGGTTACAGTGACTCTCCTCGCCTATTTGTACTTGAGAAGGAAGGCATGGTCCTCCTGGCTGTATTGCAACGTGAGGCTCATCAATAAGCTCGCTACTTTCGGAGTCTAAGTGTCGATCCCCATCTCGCTAGCCAGACTACCTTGAAACAGCCTTGTTTCCGAAAGGGGAAGTCAGGTTGGGTTTTCATCACAATGTTTCACCTGACCCTGACTAACATAGTCTGATCAGTATGTTTCACCGGACCCTGACTAACATAGTCTGATCAGTATGTTTCACCGGACCCTGACTAACATAGTCTGATCAGTATGTCTCACCTGACCCTAACGTAAAATGAGGACCTGTGACACACGACTGATCTTGAATGACATCTGGAGTGACAGACGCGATACTCTTCTCTTGTTGACATGTGACCACAGAAAAGGGTCCTAGGTCAGGCGATGGGTCGAATGTGCGCGCGAGCGTTATACTTCTAGCAGCTGCTCGATACAGTCTCACTATCCGTGACGACATACCAGGTAGATTACAGTTGCCATGTTCTTAGTTTCCCAACTCCATGCCTTGATATTCTAACGAACTTCAACTAAACACACGACTTGATATTCACACGAGCCTCACCCAACACGAGAACGTAACATCCACCTGAGCCTCACCCAACTACAGGACGTGACATCTGCACAAGCCTCATCCAACACTAGGACGTGACATCTGTACGAGCTTCATCCAACACTAGGACGTGACATCTGTCCGAGCCTCATCCAACACTAGGACGTGACTTCCAACTGAGCCTCATCCAATACTAGGACGCGACATATGTACGAGCATCACCCAACACTAGGACGTGACATCTGTACGAGCCTCATCCAACACTAGGACGTGACATCTGTACCAGCCTCATCCAACACTAGGACGTGACATCTGTACGAGCCTCAGCCAACACCAAGACTTGACGTCCACCCGAGCCTCACCCAGCCTCACGTTAAGTCACTGACCCCCCCCCCCCCCCCCTCCCCCCTCATCTGCGCATCTAGTTTGATTTTGTTTCTGAAATCGCTTACGGCACATTAGTAACCTGATGGCACCGGACACCCCCACCATCCACACAGAGCGTCACCGAACACCCCACCATCCACACAGAGCGTCACCGGACACCCCACCATCCACACAGAGCGTCACCGGACACCCCACCATCCACACAGAACGTCACCGGACACCCCACCATCCACACAGAGCGTCACCGGACACCCCACCTTCCACACAGAGCGTCACCGGACACCCCACCATCCACACAAAGCGTCACCGGACACCCCACCATCCACACAGAACGTCACCTGAGTGGGAAATAACATTCTTTGTTTGAAAGAAATGTCCAGAAATAGAATCACAGATATTATACACGAGTCAAAGAGTGGAAACTGGTTTTCTTTGGCTTCAGTAGATGTACAGGAAAACACGAATACGTGAAGTTGTACATGGGAACATGTACAGGCAAAGTTGTACAGGAAATCACTTGCAGGACAAATAATGTACATGCAACGTGCGGTATGGTGGCTTGTACGTGTAGGTATGTGTATGTGTGTGTATGTATGTATCTTTTTTTTTTCTTTCTGATAAGTTTAATGAGGACCCTGAGGCGCTCATCGCTGCAGTCCCCAGATCTGACAAACTGGTCATCCTCGGTGATTTTAACGCTAGGGTTGGCACAGACCATACAGCCTGGAAGGGGGCCATTGGCAGACATGGTATCGGAAAATGCAATAGTAACGGACTGCTCCTTCTGAGGACATGTGCCGCAAATGAACTACTCATTACAAACACAGCTTTCCGACTTCCTGTCCGAAATAGAACCACATGGATGCACCCAAGGTTCCGCCACTGGCACCTCATTGACTATATTATCATCAGACGTAGAGATCGAGCGGATGCTATGGTAACGAAGAGCATGTGTGGTGCAGAATGTTGGACCGACCATCGACTTGTCATTGCCAAGCTAAACTTCAAGATCCAGCCCAAAATGCGCACTCAGGGAAAGAAACCACCGAGGAGGCTAAATGTCTCTCAGTTGAAATACGAACCCACGAAAGGAGGCTTCCAGGAAGAGCTTGAGGGTAGACTGTCTGAGCTTCGTTTTGAAAAGAACGACATCGAAAAGAACTGGGCATCATTGAGAAACACACTCTACGATACAGCTGTTAAACACATTGGCCCACTCACGCGCAAGCATAAGAACTGATTTGATGAGAACGATCTGGAAATACAGGGCCTTCTCGATGCAAAACATGAAGCGCACAGGGAATACCAGAGGGACACACCATCTCCGGCAGCAAAAGCTGCCTTCAATACTGCTCGCAAAGCTGTCCAGACCAGGCTTAGAGAGATGCAAGACTCCTGGCTCAGCAAAAGAGCTGACGAAATTGAGATGTTCGCCGAGCGTTATGACACCAAACGGTTTTACGAGGCACTGAAAGCTCTCTTCGGCCCGCAGCCCTCTAGTAATACTCCAGTTCGCAGTGCGGGTGGGGTACTGCTAACAGATAAGGTTCAGATTCTAGACAGATGGGCAGACCACTTCTGCAAAATACTAAACCACCCATCGTCCATAAATGAAGAGGCCATCCGGCCAATGCCGCAGGTGGAACTGAACCTGGCGTTGGATGAAGTAATTACTGAGGAGGAAGTCGACAGGGCAATCAGTTCACTATCTATAGGAAAAGCTCCAGGAGCTGATGCAATACCCGCAGAGGTATATACGACAGCTGGCCCATCCCTCACCAGAAGGATCACTGAACTCTACTGTCCCATGTGGGCTGAAGGAAAAATTCCGCAGGAGCTAAAGGACGCCTCAATCGTTCACCTGCACAAAAGAAAAGGCAATCGTCAGGAATGCGACAATCATCGTGGAATATCGCTACTATCCGTAGCAGGCAAGATCCTAGCGCGCTTACTGCTAAACAGGCTCAACAAACACCTTGAACAAAGCCACCACCTCCCAGAAAGCCAATGTGGATTCAGAGCCGGAAGAGGAACAGTGGACATGATTTTTGCCTCTCGCCAAGTACAAGAGAAGTGTCGAGAGCAAAATCAGGCCTTGTACACCACATTTATTGATTTGATAAAGGCATTTGATACAGTAAACAGAGGAGGGCTGTGGATGATAATGTCTAAGTTTGGCTGCCCCAACAAGTTCATAACAATGGTGAAACAGCTACACGAAGGCATGTGTGCTCGTGTACTGGACAGCGGTGCAATCTCTAAAACGTTTCTAGTATCAAACGGAGTAAAACAAGGAGGTGTACTCGACCCTACTTTGTTCAGCATGATGTTCGCGGCCACGATGACAGACGCCTTCAGATCACTGGAGCTTGGAATACCCATAAAGTACCGAACAGATGGCAAGTTACTCAATTCCAGAAGAATGAAGGCCAAAACCAAAGTGGCTGGCGACATAATCAGGGAACTTGTATTTGCTGACGACTGCGCTCTAATGAGCAACTCAGAACTGAACATGCAGGTTGGAATGGACCAGTTCTCTGCCGCATGTACCAACCAGCACCAGGCATGCCGTACACAAAACCAGAGACTACAGTCAGCGGGCAGACGTTGAATGCCGTAGACAAATTCACATATCTGGGCAGCACGCTGTCGAGATCTGTCAGCCTAGACGATGAGGTGGCAAGCAGAATAGCAAAGGCCAGCACAGCCTTTGGTAGAACGCGCTCGATGGTCTGGGCACGTCGTGGCATCAGCGTCAAGACCAAACTCAAAGTCTACCGTGCAACCATCATTCCAACCCTACTATACGCTTGCGAAAGCTGGACTGTATACTCTGGACATGCAAGGAGGTTAAACCACTTCCACACAGGTTGCCTGAGGCGAATATTCCACATCCGATGGCAAGATCGTGTCACTGGTTCTCTCGAGGGCTAACATGCCCAGCATACATGCACTGCTAAAGAAAGCACGACTAGGATGGGCCGGACACCTCGTCCGTATGTCAGACGAGCGGCTCCAAAAGAAGCTTCTCTACGGCGAGCTGAGAGAGCGATGGCGCGAGAGAGGGCGCCCAAAGAAACGTTTTAAAGACGGTCTGAAGGACTCACTAAAAAGTTGCCAGATAGACATCGACACCTGCGAATGTCTTGCGAAAAACAGATCTGACTTGAGAAGCGCAGTCAAATCGGGTGAAGATGACCGTGTGGTGAAAGCCCAGAACAGACGCGAGACGCGGAAATCTTGAGCAGCGGGAACACCATCCCCTTCTACAAATCTCGTGTGCCCGATATGTAGCAGATGTTTTCGTACTCGCATTGGCCTGTTCAGCCACATGCGCACCCACACCCAACAGGGAAATCTGTGACAAGGATGATGTCGGCGGTCCTCATCGACAACGATGGACAGCTATTTATATGTATCTATGTGTGTGTATGTGTGCGTATGTATGAATGTGTGTGTATGTGCATGTATGTATATGTATGTATGTAAATATGTGTGTGTATGTGCACGTATGTATGTATTTATATATATGTGTGTGTGTATGTGCACGTATGTATGTATGCATGTATGTGTGTGTATCTATATATGTGTGTGTATGTGCGCGTATGTATGTATGTGTGTATGTGCGCGTATGTACTTATGTGTGTGTGTGTGCGCGTATGTATGTGTGTGTGCGCATATGTATATATGTGTGTGTGCGTTTACTTCTGGTGTATGCGTGTATGTTGTGACTGCTTCAAGTGTGTGAGTGGTCCATGATTATGTTGGTAACACATAAAGAAACACGTGTTAGCGAAAGGATTGAGTAAGTTCTTGAAATACCTTCATGGAAGCCTGTGAAATATTAATGGCATCTGCTAAAGGGGAGACAAAGTGCAAATAAATCGTGCGAGTGACTCGAGAAGAAGGATTAGCGGTATCAGCATTCCTAGAGGCCTACATGGTCCACAATAGGAGGCCCGTGAAAGGATGTCATGTCAGGGAGGACAAGATTAAATGATTAGTCTAATCATTTCAAGGAGGAGAAACACTTTGAGGTGGCTAGAACATGGATGTACACCCTCACGTCATGGACAAAGGGATAGAGTTCGGAGACGCCAGAAGTGTTTGCACATATTTCAACGACAAATTTGCTGGCAAACACATCAAAGGCGCCCCGCGTGAAAGCCGACAAAAGAAACTGTTTTGGTATTGCTAAGTCTCAGCTCAACTTAAAAGCTATTTTTGAGCGGACTTTGATAAAAAAAAAACAAATTTCAATATAAGCAGCCCACTTGTCGAGCGGGTTGTCGGAAATAATTACCCGCCAAATTATTTGTACGCGGCCTTTCTATCGCTCTTAGCAAAGGTGAAAACCTATCAAGGCGCTAGGAACACTGCAAGAGTTTTGCCTGGAGCACATAAACACTGCAAGAATGTGATCGACCAATCCGGGCATACTTCTCTAGGTTGGTCTTTTGTAAGTAGCGGAACTGCCGTAGGCGAGAGCTGGCAACGAAAGCCGTCCCTCAAACACGATCAGGCATCAACTGAAATGTGGTTCCAGATTAAGTCAATTTACTTCAATCCCAGGTCCTTTTGCTTCCCTTTCTAGGCATATTCTGAGCAGAGCCAAAGCAACAATGGCTCAAACTTGAAAACTGTTCGTTGTGTGTCGTTTTCTAGTGTTCTTGTAAGTTGTGTGTCGTTTTCCAGTGTTCTTGTTCGTTGTGTGTCGTTCTCTAGTGTTCTTGTTCGTTGTGTGTCGTTTTCCAGTGTTCTTGTTCGTTGTGTGTCGTTTTCCAGTGTTCTTGTTCGTTGTGTGTCGTTCTCTAGTGTTCTTGCTCGTTGTGTGTCGTTCTCCAGTGTTCTTGTTTGTTGTGTGTCGTTTTCCAGTGTTCTTGTTCGTTGTGTGTTGTTCTCCAGTGTTCTTATTCGTTGTGTGTCGTTCTCCAGTGGCCTTGTTCGTTGTGTGTCGTTCTCTAGCGTTCTTGTTCGTTCGTTGTGTGTCGTTCTCCAGTGTTCTTGTTCGTTGAGTGTCGTTCTCTAGTGTTCTTGTTCGTTGTGTGTCGTTCTCTCGTGTTCTTGTTCGTTGTGTGTCGTTCTCTAGTATTCTTGTTCGTTGTGTGTCGTTTTCTAGTGTTCTTGTTCGCTGTGTGTCGTTCTCTCGTGTTCTTGTTCGTTGTGTGTCGTTCTCTAGTGTTCTTGTTCGTTGTGTGTCGTTTTCTAACGCCTCCTGTGCTTCACCGTCCCTCTCAGCAGAGAACTGAACTTGGCATCTTTTATACTGGTGTAGAATTTCTAATTTCTTTTACATTCACTTGATCTAAAAATGTTACACAACATGACCTTCTCAACATTTGTTACACATGACCTCCTCAACAGATGTTACACAACATGACCTTCTCAACATGTGTTACATAACATTGCCTTCTCAACATTTGTTACACATGACCTTCTCAACAGATGTTACACAACATGACCTTCTCAACAGATGTTACACATGCCCTTCTAACAGATGTTAGACAACATGACCTTATCAACAAATGTTACACAACATGAACTTCTCAACAGATGTTACACAACATGACCTTCTCAACAGATGTTACACATGACCTTCTAACAGATGTTAGACAACACGACCTTATCAACAAATGTTACACAACATGAACTTCTCAACAGATGTTACACAACATGACCTTCTCAACAGATGTTACACAACATGAACTTCTCAACAGATGTTACACAACATGACCTTCTCAAGGGCCAGTTATGAAATGTCTTTGGGATCAAGATGCTGAGCAGCGCATGAGCTGCAGTGGTCAGCGATCCATAGCTGACTGCTAGCGTCAGGGCCAGCGAACCACAGCTGCCAAGACCCTTCTACACCTCCACGCGGTGATCCTGGATAACAGGCTGCAGCAGGGCAGACTGGCTAAGGAGAAGGGATCGAAGAGGGAATGCTAACCGGGTACTCAAAAAATGCTTGCTGAAGTCGGATGTGTTGGACCGAAAGGAGCAAATATCGCAGTCAAGCTGTAAGCTACGACGCAACGCATTCCGTTCTCTGGACTACATTCTGCTACTTAAGCCCTTTCAGGGTTCGGTAGCGGGAGATTGAGAACGAACGCAGAAGAAGAAGAAGAAGAAGAAGAAGAAGAAGAAGAAGAAGAAGAAGAAGAAGAAATGTCTTTAATGAGCGGGAAGCCAGAGCAGACGACCAGAACATTTGAACGACCTTGACGATATGACACGTAGACCTAACCGAAGACCTAATCGAAGACCTAACCGAAGACCTAACCGACGACCTAACCAAACGAGCTGGAAGGTCCAACAATTCTTAGATAGGAAGAAGGCAAATGAAACAAGGAACAGCTACAACAAGATGGCGGCACTGAGAGATGTAGACCAGGATGCTGCCAAAACCTTCTAAACAACAAGATGGCGGCAATCAGAAGCCTGTTTGTGGCCTCAAATTATCATGTTTGTAGAAGCCCTGTGCGTAACAAGATGGCGGGGCAGCTTGTCCACAGTGTGGCGAGAACATGGGCCCGCGTACGAAAGGAGGTAGGTTCTGTTCAAGTCAAATTAAGAAATTATTGGTCTCTAGGCGGTTAAACCAGAACAAAAATTCTCGACCATCTGGAATAGTGGCACACGAGAGTACATCGGAATTCGCACCACTTCGAAGCTGGGCATGAAGTCCGCGCCATATTGAGGCTGGGCATGGAATCCGCACCATATTGAGGCTGGGCATGAAGTCCGCACCATATTGAGGCTCAGCATGGAGTTTGCACCTCATAGATGCTCGGCATGTAGTCAATCTTGAAAGATTATTTTTTCCGAACTGCTCAAATCTTCCGACCTACCTTCCACCAAAATTCCCTCCCGCCTTCCCACATCCTCACTACTTTCTCTCCCAGATCTCGTCCAGCCCCTGAGAAGATGCCGCCCAGAAAATGCCCCTGAGAGGAAGGCACCACCGTACAGGATCTTCTCGTTCATGGACCAGCACCCTGTATAGCTATAGCTCATCGCTCTACCAGATGAGGGACAACACAGACAGCTAAGCTAAGACGATACCTTTACACAAGAAGAGAGGAGAAGGCGGTCTTGGAAATTATCATCCGGTAACTTTTCTCCCGGCCATTTACAAACTGTTCATGAATAAATTCTTGCAGAAGTTCCTCCTATCCTCCATAGTGCGCAGCCAATTGAGCAAGCTGGCCTTCGACGTTCTTAAATCACGTTGGCCAATATCTCATGTCGTCTGCCCAAGGAAGTCGGAGAATACTAGACTCGCTGATCTTTCCAAACTACAAAAAGGCTTTCGATTATGTAGAACAGTAATGTGAATAGTATTCACCAATAGAACAAGGTGTCGATCCTGACTACATCAGAGGTCGTGCCAACTGCTACCAGAAATTGCACTAGACTTTCCATCCATTGTTGCGTCCAGTTGTGGTTCCAATATACAACGGGGTCTGCCAGGGTGACCATATCTCATCGAACATTCTCCGCGTGCTTGGAATGAGTCATCAGTGCTTCCAACTGGGAGAACTTTGGAATCAATGTTGGTGAGAGGTGCCTCAAACATTATCCATTGGCAATCCGCATAGTGCTGATCACTGAAGCTGACGGGAGATGCTCAGCTAGGAGGGAAAGACAGCACGGTTAGGGATGAATATCGGTGTGGCGCAGTCACATTCGATCAAAGTTATGGGGAACTGTTTCACCCATTGTGGCCCAGTCATTCTCGATTGAAAAATAAACATAGAAGACGTTTGTGGACCACCGACATCTTGTGGGTCCCCTCTACAGGCAGGATAATGTTCTCGTCCATCCAGCCAGCCCTGGATGCTGACTGGACCTGCCCATGTGTGTATGTATGTGTGTATGTATGTGTGTGTGTATGTATGTGTGATTATGTGTGTATGTATATTCGAGGCGTGTTCAAATGAAAGCCTACCTAGCTGCACCAAGTGAACATACGCACGATGCGCATGATGATGTCACTTCAGATGTAAAAAGCACCTACCAACCGTCAGGTTGGCAAAATGGCATTATTCTCCGACTC
Organism: Ariolimax columbianus; assembly: GCA_036924085.1. Taxonomy (NCBI): domain Eukaryota; kingdom Metazoa; phylum Mollusca; class Gastropoda; order Stylommatophora; family Arionidae; genus Ariolimax; species Ariolimax columbianus. Next base: position 177,844,354 of record JAVGWX010000001.1, read on the forward strand.
ATAGGTCCCTCGGCAGACCGTTGACAACATTGCGGGTGAGATACGGAATCCGTCCAGAGTTGATCACCGAGCGGTGATTCGGTTTCTAACATCTGAAAGATGTCGACCAGTTGACATTCATCGCAGAATTGAGGCAGTGTATGGTGACAAAAGTGTGTAGAAGACAACAGTGAAGTACTGGATAACAATGTTTAAAGAAGGACGTGAGCTAACGAAACAAAATGCGCCTGACCTGGTCTCGGACGTGAGTTAACGCAACAAAATGCGCCTGACCTGGTCTCGGACGTGAGTTAACGCAACAAAATGCGCCTGACCTGGTCTCGGACGTGAGTTAACGCAACAAAATGCGCCTGACCTGGTCTCGGAAGATCTTTCGTTAACTCACGTCCTTATTTAAACATCACATACGAGTGAGATTGGTGACCAGCGCATTAACTTCCTCACTATAATCCTCCTACAACTCACATCACAAAGACAAACCATCTGGTGTTGTGGCCGTCATCGCTTCACTGTGAGCAATAACTTATTTGGGTATGTGTGTACATGTACGTAATTCAATGTGTACTCCTAGACATGACTCCGACCAGCAGCTTGAACCCTGACAGCTGTTGTGGTAGGGGCTTGCAGCCATTATATGTGTCAGCATGTTAGACATAATCCCTGTCTGTTCCCAAACACCAGTTTTGTGTAGAACATTCCAAAAAGTAATTTCTGTCATTTGTTGTTCTCATGGTCACGTGCTGGCAAAAAGATGATCCCCTTGCCCCGCCCACCACTCCACCAGGGGAGGGACAGTCTGTGTTTAAGCCTCTAATCAACCAGCGCCTGACGAGGCCTTTTTGTAATGTCAGTACGTTCCTCACCGATTGATGTTTAACTTTCATTATGATTTCTTAACCAACCTAAGGTATCCGCCGCCTGCACCATAGCACAGTACCGAGGTACCATGAGGATGCATCTGGATTTGTTTCAATAGCTCATGTATAATTCTTCATTTACCTGGTTCTACTTGCGGGACTAACAAGTCGCATTTCCAATTTCGACTTAATTTGTTTTCTTGTTAGAAGACTACCGCTGGTTGGTGTTGTCAAGTGGATGGGGCCAGCCTCCCGCCGGCGTCCACAGTAAGCGCATTCGTGAAGAAAACAGCTTACCGCGTTAATGCTATTGAATAGGTGCTGGGATTGGCTGGGCTGTGCCACACAAAGCGGTTCGTCCCACACCATGGATCGAGCAGCTTGCTACACCGAACATCGGCAGCTTGACTTGGCCAGCCTCCTGGAACGAATGGACGCAACTGGCAAATAATCAGTTCCAGGGTGACGTCAATTTCGCTCCGCCTGGGACCCAGCTTGAGCACGCTTTTCTCATTGAACAGGATGTTGACATAACTTATATGCGTCATAAGGTACAGGATGTTGACTTAACTTATATGCGTCATAAGGTACAGGATGTTGACTTAACTTATATGCGTCATAAGGTACAGGATGTTGATTTAACTTATATGCGTCATAAGGTACAGGATGTTGACTTAACTTATATGCGTCATAAGGTACAGGATGTTGACTTAACTTATATGCGTCATAAGGTACAGGATGTTGACTTAACTTATATGCGTCATAAGGTACAGGATGTTGATTTAACTTATATGCGTCATAAGGTACAGGATGTTGACTTAACTTGTAGGCGTCATAAGGTACAGGATGTTGATTTAACTTATAGGCGTCATAAGGTACAGGATGTTGATTTAACTTATAGGCGTCATAAGGTACAGGATGTTGATTTAACTTATATGCGTCATAAGGTACAGGATGTTGACTTAACTTATAGGCGTCATAAGGTACAGGATGTTGATTTAACTTATAGGCGTCATAAGGTACAGGATGTTGATTTAACTTATAGGCGTCATAAGGTACAGGATGTTGACTTAACTTATAGGCGTCATAAGGTACAGGATGTTGATTTAACTTATAGGCGTCATAAGGTACAGGATGTTGACTTAACTTATAGGCGTCATAAGGTACAGGATGTTGATTTAACTTATAGGCGTCATAAGGTACAGGGTGTTGATTTAACTTATAGGCGTCATAAGGTACAGGATGTTGATTTAACCTATAGGCGTCATAAGGTACAGGATGTTGATTTAACTTATAGGCGTCATAAGGTACAGGATGTTGATTTAACTTATAGGCGTCATAAGGTACAGGGTGTTGATTTAACTTATAGGCGTCATAAGGTACATGATGTCGACTTTAACTTATAGGCGTCATAAGGTACAGGATGTTGACTTAACTTATAGGCATCATAAGGTACAGGATGTTGACTTAACTTATATGCGTCATAAGTTACAGGATGTTTACTTAACTTATAGGCGTCATAAGGTACAGGAGGTTGATTTAACTTATAGGCGTCATAAGGTACAGGATGTTGATTTAACTTATAGGCGTCATAAGGTACATGATGTCGACTTTAACTTATAGGCGTCATAAGGTACAGGATGTTGACTTAACTTATAGGCGTCATAAGGTACAGGATGTTGATTTAACTTATAGGCGTCATAAGGTACATGATGTCGACTTTAACTTATAGGCGTCATAAGGTACATGATGTCGACTTAACTTATATGCGTCATACGGTACAGGATGTCGACTTTAACTTATAGGCGTCATAAGGTACAGGATGTCGACTTAACTTATATGCGTCATAAGGTACATGATGTCGACTTTAACTTATAGACGTCATAAGGTACAAGATGTCGACTTAACGATAGGAAGTGCCTGGTTTATGTTTTGACAACATTCTAAAAAAGCTGCACGTGTTTGTACTTGTTGGACACATTAATTTATCTTCCAGCCATCCATGATGCCTGGCTTAGTCATTTATTGATCTTTCAACTACCCATGACGTCTTGTCTGGTCATTCTTGAATCTTCCAAGCTTAAACCTCTTGGTGTGGTTGATAGATTGACTTCACATTCAAGAGCGTGAGTTGGCACACGTTACTAGCATCAGCCAAGAATCAGGAGAGGTCTGTCGTGGAGGACACAGGCAGAGAGGACGATTGGTCAGGTGATCACAGTAGAGACCTTAAACAGGCAGGGAGAATAAATTCACACCGGAAGTAACAGTTACATTCGGAATCTATCACGGAATCTATCACCGAATCTATCACAGAATCTATTACAGAATTTGTCACCGAATCATCACCACCAAGCGGATCACGAGGTCCAACAACTAATAGGTGAAAAGGCCCAGGACTCTGATGCTGTCATACAAGCTGGTGGATCTGTGCTAAGAAAGTCTGTGCTAAGAAAGTCACTTGGGGATTGTCTGCTACATTGAGAGGCCGGATCGTTGGTGAACGCTTGGCAGGAGCGTTCTGTAGGTGAATGGAGATCGAGACAGTGTCTTTGGCTTTCACGTGGCTACCTGAGACCTCCCTAATTGAGGGCAGTAATCTCCCCCGACTCTCAACCTTTGCTTCGGAGGATACAGAGGGCTTGCTATGTCCTGGGACGTTTTGGGTCTTGTAAGGATGTACGGTCCTGGTATAGGCCTGGAAGGTTAGGGAGCTTCTAAGGATGTACGACTCTGATCATGCTAAGCTTGTGGGAATGAAAGAGCTGACGGCCTGGCCTCATTGGGACCAGCCATCGATATATTGATAATGGATAAAGGGGACATTCTGAGATTGATCAACGACCGCCTTCTGGAAGGAGTCACTGACATCGACCAACCATCAACCAGCCATCGACCAACCATCGACCAACCATCAACCAACCATCGACCAATCATCGACCAACCATCGATCAACCATCGACCAATCATCGACCAACCATCGACCAACCATCGACCAAACATGGCGGAGTGTGAACACCGGGTACAACAGTTTCTCAGACATCAAGGGATCAAGATGGGGCTTATGGATGACTCAGGCAGAGAAAACAATCGGACACGTCACTCCAGCTGAGGCGATAGCCAAGGGGACAATGTTGATTGGCACTGGTGATAGAATGACAGTACCAGAGTGTCATCATAACCTTCGGCAAGGAATTCAGAGAATGGGGCAGCGGGAGAGCAGAGCACGAGGTGAATCAGCTGATAACTGAGATTACGCATGATAGTGATGCCGTCATTTAAACTGACAGTTCCGTGCTGCGCAGTTGAGCATCAGGCTGGGGCTTCTCGGCTAGAGTGAGAGGACAGGTCGTTGCTGAGCGCAGTAGGTCATACATGTCAACAACCTCCAGTTTGAGAATGGAGACGGAAGCAGTGACCTCAGCACTGAAATGGATATCTGAGACTTCTATAACAAGGGCAGTCATCGTGACAGACGCGAAAGCCGCACCTCAGAGGTATAGATGGGATGGCTTAGGTACGAGTGGATAGCAGCTGTTGAGGCCTCAAACCTCCAGGGGTTGACATGGATCTACTGTCCTGCTCATGCTGGGGTTCAGGGCAATGAAAGAGCTGACATCATGGCTTCACAAGCTTCCATCATGGGCACATTAGTGATGGATAGAAATCACATTTTGAAATCAATCAATGACCGCCTGCTGGATGAGTACACTGCAGTAGATGAAGCAGCGATCCACAGGCTGCACATTGTTCCTTTAAACGAGGTTCGAGCCGAGTAGGGCACATGAGAGGACGGAGCAGGAGAGTACAACCAGCGAGGTACAGGGACCATTAGCATCCAGATCCTGCACCATTTTGTTCAGAGAGACTGAGCACCTATGCGTACCACCGAAGTGCAGTGACGTCGATTTTTATCAGAACGAACAGTGCAAAAAATGCTCGATGATAGTGTCGACAAAAGTCAATCAGTAACCAGCTTCTAGGTTACCATGACGACCACGGCACTGCATGTCCAGGTACAGCACGATGCTTTCAACGTAAGAAACCTCCCAGACAGAACACATCTCCAGCTAAATCAGCGGCAACTGAAACCTCCCAGACAGAACACATCTCCAGCTAAATCAGCGGCAACTGAAACCTCCCAGACAGAACACATCTCCAGCTAAATCAGCGGCAACTGAAACCTCCCAGACAGAACACATCTCCAGCTAAATCAGCGGCAACTGAAACCTCCCAGACAGAACACATCTCCAGCTAAATCAGCGGCAACTGAAACCTCCCAGACAGAACACATCTCCAGCTAAATCAGCGGCAACTGAAACCTCCCAGACAGAACACATCTCCAGCTAAATCAGCGGCAACTGAAACCTCCCAGACAGAACACATCTCCAGCTAAATCAGCGGCAACTGAAACCTCCCAGACAGAACACATCTCCAGCTAAATCAGCGGCAACTGAAACCTCCCAGCCAGCCCTAGCCAATGGAAGACAAGCTCTTGTCTTCTCACTGAAAACCAATGAAATGTTGAATTCTTCTTGGAAGTCATGAAATCTGAAGATAACATGAACTCCAGCAATGACATGAATTCTAGGGATTATATGAAATCTCCAGATGAGATGAATTCTAGAGATGGTATAAAATCTAGGGAAGATTGTGTCGCATCATGTGATCGTGTCACTTTTGGGATTGTATCAAATTTTTGAATACTGTTAAATCTATGGATGAAGTGTTAGAGATCAACAACACGCATATACAAACACACACATACCATCCCACACCTGCATTACACATCCACCCACACAAACATTCAGTCATTCATAGAATTCCACACACACATACACACACTTAGACTCATGCATCCACACCCACACTCCCAACAACCCACACCCACACTCCCAACAACCCACACCCACACTCCCAACAACCCACACCCACACTCCCAACAACCCACACCCACACTCCCAACAACCCACACCCACACTCCCAACAACCCACACTCCCAACAACCCACACCCACACTCCCAACAACCCACACCCACACTCCAACAACCCACACATACACTCCAAAAAACCTACACTCCCAACAACCCACACCCACACTCCCAACAACCTACACCCACACTCCCAACAACCCACACCCACACTCCAAAGAACCCACACCCACACTCCCAACAACCCACACCCACAATCCCAACAACCCACACCCACACTCCCAACAACCCACCCTCCCAACAACCCACACCCACACTCCCAACAAACCACACTCACACTCCCAACAACCCACACCCACAATCCCAACAACCCACACTCCCAACAACCCACACCTCAATCCCAACAACCCACACTCCCAACAACCCACACCCACACTCCCAACAACCCACATCCACACTCCCAAAAACCCACACCCACACTCCCAACAACCCACACCCACACTCCCAACAACCCACACTCCCAACAACCCACACCCACACTCCCAACAACCTACACTCCCAACAACCCACACCCACACTCCCAACAACCCACACCCACACTCCAAACAACCTACACTCCCAACAACCCACATCCACACTCCCAACAACCCACACTCCCAACAACCCACACTCCCAACAACCCACACCCACACTCCCAACAACCTACACTCCCAACAACCCACACCCACACTCCCAACAACCTACACTCCCAACAACCCACACCCACACTCCCAACAACCCACACCCACACTCCAAACAACCTACACTCCCAACAACCCACACCCACACTCCCAACAACCCACACTCCCAACAACCCACACTCCCAACAACCCACACCCACACTCCCAACAACCTACACTCCCAACAACCCACACCCACACTCCCAAAAACCCACACTCCCAACAACCCACACTCCCAACAACCCACACCCACACTCCCAACAACCCACACTCCCAACAACCCACACCCACACTCCCAACAACCTACACTCCCAACAACCCACACCCACACTCCCAACAACCCACACCCACATCCCAACAACCCACACCCACACTCCCAATAACCCACACTCACACTCCCAATTACCCACACCCACACTCCCAACAACCCACACCCACACTCCCAACAACCCACACCCACACTCCCAACAACCCACACCCACTCTCCCAACAACCCACACCCACACTCCCTACAACCCACACACCACACTCCCAACAACCCACACTCCCTACAACCCACACCCACACTCCCAACAACCCACACCCACACTCCCAACAACCCACACTCCCAAAACCCACACTCACACTCCCAACAAGCCACACCCACACTCCCAACAACCCACACCTACACTTCCAACAACCTACACTCCCAACAACCCACACCTACACTCCCAACAACCCACACCTACACTCCCAACAACCTACACTCCCAACAACCCACACCCACACTCCCAACAACCCACACCTACACTCCCAAACACCCACACTCCCAACAACCCACACTCGCTACAACCCACACTCCCAACAACCTACACCCACACTCCCAACAACCCACACTCCCAACAACCCACACTCCCAACAACCCACACTCCCAACAACCGACACCTACACTCCCAACAACCCACACTCCCAACAACCCACACTCGCTACAACCCACACTCCCAACAACCCACACCCACACTCCCAACAACCCACACTCCCAACAACCCACACTCCCAACAACCCACACTCCCAACAACCCACACCCACAATCCCAACAACCCACACTCCCAACAACCCACACTCCCAACAACCCACACTCCCAAAAACCCACACTCCCAACAACCCACACTCCCAACAACCCACACCCACACTCCAAACAACCCACACCTACGCTCCTATCAACCCACACTCCCAACAACCCACACCTACGCTCCTATCAACCCACACTCCCAACAACCCACACCTACGCTCCTATCAACCAACACTCCCAACAACCCACACCTACGCTCCCAACAACCCACACTCCAAACAACCCACACCCACACTCCCAACAACCCACACTCCCAACAACCCACACCCACACTCCCAACAACCCACACCCACACTCCCAACAACCCACACCCACACTCCCAAAACCTACACTCCAAACAACCCACACTCCCAACAACCCACACTCCTAACAACCCACACCCACACTCCCAACAACATACACTCCCAATAACCCACACCCACACTCCCAACAACCCACACCCACACTCCCAACAACCCAGACTCCCAACAACCCACACCCACACTCCGAATAACCAAAACCCACACTCCCAACAACCCACACTCCCAACAACCCACACCCACACTCCCAACAACCCACACCCACACTTTCAACAACCCACACCCACACTCCCAACAACCCACACCCACACTCCCAACAACCCACACCCACACTCCCAACAACCTACACTCCCAACAACCCACACCCACACTCCCAACAACCCACACTCCCAACAACCCACACCCACACTCCCAACAACCTACACTCCAAACAACCCACACCCACACTCCCAACAACCTACACTCCTAACAACCCACACTCCCAACAACCAACACCCACACTCCCAACAACCCACACTCCCAACAACCTATACTCCCAACAACCCACACCCACACTCCCAACAACCCACACCCACACTCCCAACAACCTACACTCCTAAAAACCCACACTCCCAACAACTCACACCCACACTCCCAACAACCCCCACTCCCAACAACCTATACTCCCAACAACCCACACCCACACTCCCAACAACCCACACCCCCACTCCAAACAACCTACACTCCCAATAACCCACACCCACACTCCCAACAACCCCCACTCCCAACAACCCACACTCCCAACACCCCACACCCACACTCCCAATAACCTACACTCCCAACAACCAACACCCACACTCCCAACAACCTACACTCCCAACAACCCACACTCCCAAAAACCCAATCTCCCAACAAACCACACACACAATCCCAATAACCCACACCCAGACTCCCAACAACCTACACTCCCAACAACCTACACTCCCAACAACCCACACCCACACTCCCAACAACCAACACCCACACTCCCAACAACCTACACTCCCAAAAACCCACACCCACACTCCCAACAACCTACACTCCCAACAACCTACACTCCCAACAACCCACACTCACACTCCCAACAACCCACACCCAGACTCCCAACAACTCACACTCCCAACAACCTAGACTACCAACAACCCACACCCACACTCCCAATAACCCACACCCAGACTCCCAACAACCCACACTCCCAACAACCTAGACTACCAACAACCCACACCCACACTCCCAACAACCCACAGCCACACTCCCAACAACCCACACCCACACTCCCAACAACCAAAACCAACACTCCCAACAACCTACACTCCCAACAACCCACACTCCCAACAACCCACACCCACACTCCCAATCACCTACACTCCCAATAACCCACACCCACACTCCCAACAACCCACACCCACACTCCCAACAACCCAGACTCCCAATAACCCACACCCACACTCCCAATAACCCAAACCCACACTCCCAACAATCCACACTCCCAAAAACCCAGACCCACACTCCCAACAACCCACACCCACACTCCCAACAACCCACACCCACACTCCCAACAACCCACACTCCCAACAACCCACACCCACACTCCCAACAACCCACACCCCCACTCCCAACAACCCACACCCACACTCCCAACAACTCCCACCCACACTCCCAACAACCCACACCCACACTCCCAACAACCCACACCCACACTCCCAACAACCCACACCCACACTCCCACAATCCACACTCCCACAACCCACACCCACACTCCCAACAACCCACAATCCCAACAACCCACACCCACACTCCCAATAACCCACACCCACACTCCCAACAACCCACACTCCCAACAACCCATACCCACACTCCCAACAACCCACACCCACACTCCCAACAACCCACACCCACACTCCCAACAACCCACACCCACACTCCCAACAACCCACACCCACACTCCCAACAACCTACACTCCCAACAACCCACACCCACACTCCCAACAACCTACACTCCAAAGAACCCACACCCACACCCCAAACAACCTACACTCCTAACAACCCACACTCCCAATAACCCACACCCACACTCCCAATAACCTACACTCCCAACAACCCACACCCACACTTCCAACAACCTACACTCCCAACAACCCACACCCAAACTCCCAACAACCCACACCCACACTCCCAACAACCCACACTCCCAACAACCACACTCCCAACAACCCACACCCACACTCCCAACAACCTACACTCCCAAAAACCCACACCCACACTCCCAACCACCTACACTCCCAACAACCCACATCCCAACAACCCACACCCACACTCCCAACAACCCACACTCACACTTCCAACAACCAACACCCACACTCCCAACAACCCACACCCACACTCCAAACAACCCACACCCACACTCCCAACAACCCACACCCACTCTCCCAACAACCCACACCTACACTCCCTACAACCCACACCCACACTCCCAACAACCCACACTCCCAACAACCCACACTCACACTCCCAACAACCCACACTCCCAACAACCCACACTCACACTCCCAACAACCCACACCCACACTCCCAACAAACAAAACCTACACGCCCAACAACATACACTCCCAACAACCCACACCTACACTCCCAACAACCCACACCTACACTCCCAACAACCTACACTCCCAACAACCCACACCTACACTCCCAACAACCCACACTCCCAATAACCCACACCTACACTCCCAACAACCCACACTCCCAACAACCCACACTCCCTACAACCCACACTCCCAACAACCCACACCCACACTCCCAACAACCCACACTCCCAACAACCCACACTCCCAACAACCCACACCCACACTCCCAACAACCCACACTCCCAACAACCCACACTCCCAACAACCCACACTGCCAACAACCCACACTCCCAACAACCCACACCCACACTCCCAACAACCTACACTCCCAACAACCCACACCCACACTCCCAAAAACCCACACTCCCAACAACCCACACTCCCAACAACCCACACCCACACTCCCAACAACCCACACTCCCAACAACCCACACCCACACTCCCAACAACCTACACTCCCAACAACCCACACCCACACTCCCAACAACCCACACCCACATCCCAACAACCCACACCCACACTCCCAATAACCCACACTCACACTCCCAATTACCCACACCCACACTCCCAACAACCCACACCCACACTCCCAACAACCCACACCCACACTCCCAACAACCCACACCCACTCTCCCAACAACCCACACCCACACTCCCTACAACCCACACACCACACTCCCAACAACCCACACTCCCTACAACCCACACCCACACTCCCAACAACCCACACCCACACTCCCAACAACCCACACTCCCAAAACCCACACTCACACTCCCAACAAGCCACACCCACACTCCCAACAACCCACACCTACACTTCCAACAACCTACACTCCCAACAACCCACACCTACACTCCCAACAACCCACACCTACACTCCCAACAACCTACACTCCCAACAACCCACACCCACACTCCCAACAACCCACACCTACACTCCCAAACACCCACACTCCCAACAACCCACACTCGCTACAACCCACACTCCCAACAACCTACACCCACACTCCCAACAACCCACACTCCCAACAACCCACACTCCCAACAACCCACACTCCCAACAACCGACACCTACACTCCCAACAACCCACACTCCCAACAACCCACACTCGCTACAACCCACACTCCCAACAACCCACACCCACACTCCCAACAACCCACACTCCCAACAACCCACACTCCCAACAACCCACACTCCCAACAACCCACACCCACAATCCCAACAACCCACACTCCCAACAACCCACACTCCCAACAACCCACACTCCCAAAAACCCACACTCCCAACAACCCACACTCCCAACAACCCACACCCACACTCCAAACAACCCACACCTACGCTCCTATCAACCCACACTCCCAACAACCAACACCTACGCTCCTATCAACACACACTCCCAACAACCCACACCTACGCTCCTATCAACCAACACTCCCAACAACCCACACCTACGCTCCCAACAACCCACACTCCAAACAACCCACACCCACACTCCCAACAACCCACACTCCCAACAACCCACACCCACACTCCCAACAACCCACACCCACACTCCCAACAACCCACACCCACACTCCCAAAACCTACACTCCAAACAACCCACACTCCCAACAACCCACACTCCTAACAACCCACACCCACACTCCCAACAACATACACTCCCAATAACCCACACCCACACTCCCAACAACCCACACCCACACTCCCAACAACCCAGACTCCCAACAACCCACACCCACACTCCGAATAACCAAAACCCACACTCCCAACAACCCACACTCCCAACAACCCACACCCACACTCCCAACAACCCACACCCACACTTTCAACAACCCACACCCACACTCCCAACAACCCACACCCACACTCCCAACAACCCACACCCACACTCCCAACAACCTACACTCCCAACAACCCACACCCACACTCCCAACAACCCACACTCCCAACAACCCACACCCACACTCCCAACAACCTACACTCCAAACAACCCACACCCACACTCCCAACAACCTACACTCCTAACAACCCACACTCCCAACAACCAACACCCACACTCCCAACAACCCACACTCCCAACAACCTATACTCCCAACAACCCACACCCACACTCCCAACAACCCACACCCACACTCCCAACAACCTACACTCCTAAAAACCCACACTCCCAACAACTCACACCCACACTCCCAACAACCCCCACTCCCAACAACCTATACTCCCAACAACCCACACCCACACTCCCAACAACCCACACCCACACTCCAAACAACCTACATTCCCAATAACCCACACCCACACTCCCAACAACCCCCACTCCCAACAACCCACACTCCCAACACCCCACACCCACACTCCCAATAACCTACACTCCCGACAACCAACACCCACACTCCCAACAACCTACACTCCCAACAACCCACACTCCCAAAAACCCAATCTCCCAACAAACCACACACACAATCCCAATAACCCACACCCAGACTCCCAACAACCTACACTCCCAACAACCTACACTCCCAACAACCCACACCCACACTCCCAACAACCAACACCCACACTCCCAACAACCTACACTCCCAAAAACCCACACCCACACTCCCAACAACCTACACTCCCAACAACCTACACTCCCAACAACCCACACTCACACTCCCAACAACCCACACCCAGACTCCCAACAACTCACACTCCCAACAACCTAGACTACCAACAACCCACACCCACACTCCCAATAACCCACACCCAGACTCCCAACAACCCACACTCCCAACAACCTAGACTACCAACAACCCACACCCACACTCCCAACAACCCACAGCCACACTCCCAACAACCCACACCCACACTCCCAACAACCAAAACCAACACTCCCAACAACCTACACTCCCAACAACCCACACTCCCAACAACCCACACCCACACTCCCAATCACCTACACTCCCAATAACCCACACCCACACTCCCAACAACCCACACCCACACTCCCAACAACCCAGACTCCCAATAACCCACACCCACACTCCCAATAACCCAAACCCACACTCCCAACAATCCACACTCCCAAAAACCCAGACCCACACTCCCAACAACCCACACCCACACTCCCAACAACCCACACCCACACTCCCAACAACCCACACTCCCAACAACCCACACCCACACTCCCAACAACCCACACCCCCACTCCCAACAACCCACACCCACACTCCCAACAACTCCCACCCACACTCCCAACAACCCACACCCACACTCCCAACAACCCACACCCACACTCCCAACAACCCACACCCACACTCCCACAATCCACACTCCCACAACCCACACCCACACTCCCAACAACCCACAATCCCAACAACCCACACCCACACTCCCAATAACCCACACCCACACTCCCAACAACCCACACTCCCAACAACCCATACCCACACTCCCAACAACCCACACCCACACTCCCAACAACCCACACCCACACTCCCAACAACCCACACCCACACTCCCAACAACCCACACCCACACTCCCAACAACCTACACTCCCAACAACCCACACCCACACTCCCAACAACCTACACTCCAAAGAACCCACACCCACACCCCAAACAACCTACACTCCTAACAACCCACACTCCCAATAACCCACACCCACACTCCCAATAACCTACACTCCCAACAACCCACACCCACACTCCCAACAACCTACACTCCCAACAACCCACACCCAAACTCCCAACAACCCACACCCACACTCCCAACAACCCACACTCCCAACAACCACACTCCCAACAACCCACACCCACACTCCCAACAACCTACACTCCCAAAAACCCACACCCACACTCCCAACCACCTACACTCCCAACAACCCACATCCCAACAACCCACACCCACACTCCCAACAACCCACACTCACACTTCCAACAACCCACACCCACACTCCCAACAACCCACACCCACACTCCAAACAACCCACACCCACACTCCCAACAACCCACACCCACTCTCCCAACAACCCACACCTACACTCCCTACAACCCACACCCACACTCCCAACAACCCACACTCCCAACAACCCACACTCACACTCCCAACAACCCACACTCCCAACAACCCACACTCACACTCCCAACAACCCACACCCACACTCCCAACAAACAAAACCTACACGCCCAACAACATACACTCCCAACAACCCACACCTACACTCCCAACAACCCACACCTACACTCCCAACAACCTACACTCCCAACAACCCACACCTACACTCCCAACAACCCACACTCCCAATAACCCACACCTACACTCCCAACAACCCACACTCCCAACAACCCACACTCCCTACAACCCACACTCCCAACAACCCACACCCACACTCCCAACAACCCACACTCCCAACAACCCACACTCCCAACAACCCACACCCACACTCCCAACAACCCACACTCCCAACAACCCACACTCCCAACAACCCACACTGCCAACAACCCACACTCCCAACAACCCACACCCACACTCCCAACAACCTACACTCCCAACAACCCACACCCACACTCCCAAAAACCCACACTCCCAACAACCCACACTCCCAACAACCCACACCCACACTCCCAACAACCCACACTCCCAACAACCCACACCCACACTCCCAACAACCTACACTCCCAACAACCCACACCCACACTCCCAACAACCCACACCCACATCCCAACAACCCACACCCACACTCCCAATAACCCACACTCACACTCCCAATTACCCACACCCACACTCCCAACAACCCACACCCACACTCCCAACAACCCACACCCACACTCCCAACAACCCACACCCACTCTCCCAACAACCCACACCCACACTCCCTACAACCCACACACCACACTCCCAACAACCCACACTCCCTACAACCCACACCCACACTCCCAACAACCCACACCCACACTCCCAACAACCCACACTCCCAAAACCCACACTCACACTCCCAACAAGCCACACCCACACTCCCAACAACCCACACCTACACTTCCAACAACCTACACTCCCAACAACCCACACCTACACTCCCAACAACCCACACCTACACTCCCAACAACCTACACTCCCAACAACCCACACCCACACTCCCAACAACCCACACCTACACTCCCAAACACCCACACTCCCAACAACCCACACTCGCTACAACCCACACTCCCAACAACCTACACCCACACTCCCAACAACCCACACTCCCAACAACCCACACTCCCAACAACCCACACTCCCAACAACCGACACCTACACTCCCAACAACCCACACTCCCAACAACCCACACTCGCTACAACCCACACTCCCAACAACCCACACCCACACTCCCAACAACCCACACTCCCAACAACCCACACTCCCAACAACCCACACTCCCAACAACCCACACCCACAATCCCAACAACCCACACTCCCAACAACCCACACTCCCAACAACCCACACTCCCAAAAACCCACACTCCCAACAACCCACACTCCCAACAACCCACACCCACACTCCAAACAACCCACACCTACGCTCCTATCAACCCACACTCCCAACAACCAACACCTACGCTCCTATCAACACACACTCCCAACAACCCACACCTACGCTCCTATCAACCAACACTCCCAACAACCCACACCTACGCTCCCAACAACCCACACTCCAAACAACCCACACCCACACTCCCAACAACCCACACTCCCAACAACCCACACCCACACTCCCAACAACCCACACCCACACTCCCAACAACCCACACCCACACTCCCAAAACCTACACTCCAAACAACCCACACTCCCAACAACCCACACTCCTAACAACCCACACCCACACTCCCAACAACATACACTCCCAATAACCCACACCCACACTCCCAACAACCCACACCCACACTCCCAACAACCCAGACTCCCAACAACCCACACCCACACTCCGAATAACCAAAACCCACACTCCCAACAACCCACACTCCCAACAACCCACACCCACACTCCCAACAACCCACACCCACACTTTCAACAACCCACACCCACACTCCCAACAACCCACACCCACACTCCCAACAACCCACACCCACACTCCCAACAACCTACACTCCCAACAACCCACACCCACACTCCCAACAACCCACACTCCCAACAACCCACACCCACACTCCCAACAACCTACACTCCAAACAACCCACACCCACACTCCCAACAACCTACACTCCTAACAACCCACACTCCCAACAACCAACACCCACACTCCCAACAACCCACACTCCCAACAACCTATACTCCCAACAACCCACACCCACACTCCCAACAACCCACACCCACACTCCCAACAACCTACACTCCTAAAAACCCACACTCCCAACAACTCACACCCACACTCCCAACAACCCCCACTCCCAACAACCTATACTCCCAACAACCCACACCCACACTCCCAACAACCCACACCCACACTCCAAACAACCTACACTCCCAATAACCCACACCCACACTCCCAACAACCCCCACTCCCAACAACCCACACTCCCAACACCCCACACCCACACTCCCAATAACCTACACTCCCGACAACCAACACCCACACTCCCAACAACCTACACTCCCAACAACCCACACTCCCAAAAACCCAATCTCCCAACAAACCACACACACAATCCCAATAACCCACACCCAGACTCCCAACAACCTACACTCCCAACAACCCACACCCACACTCCCAACAACCAACACCCACACTCCCAACAACCTACACTCCCAAAAACCCACACCCACACTCCCAACAACCTACACTCCCAACAACCTACACTCCCAACAACCCACACTCACACTCCCAACAACCCACACCCAGACTCCCAACAACTCACACTCCCAACAACCTAGACTACCAACAACCCACACCCACACTCCCAATAACCCACACCCAGACTCCCAACAACCCACACTCCCAACAACCTAGACTACCAACAACCCACACCCACACTCCCAACAACCCACAGCCACACTCCCAACAACCCACACCCACACTCCCAACAACCAAAACCAACACTCCCAACAACCTACACTCCCAACAACCCACACTCCCAACAACCCACACCCACACTCCCAATCACCTACACTCCCAATAACCCACACCCACACTCCCAACAACCCACACCCACACTCCCAACAACCCAGACTCCCAATAACCCACACCCACACTCCCCATAACCCAAACCCACACTCCCAACAATCCACACTCCCAAAAACCCAGACCCACACTCCCAACAACCCACACCCACACTCCCAACAACCCACACCCACACTCCCAACAACCCACACTCCCAACAACCCACACCCACACTCCCAACAACCCACACCCCCACTCCCAACAACCCACACCCACACTCCCAACAACTCCCACCCACACTCCCAACAACCCACACCCACACTCCCAACAACCCACACCCACACTCCCAACAACCCACACCCACACTCCCACAATCCACACTCCCACAACCCACACCCACACTCCCAACAACCCACAATCCCAACAACCCACACCCACACTCCCAATAACCCACACCCACACTCCCAACAACCCACACTCCCAACAACCCATACCCACACTCCCAACAACCCACACCCACACTCCCAACAACCCACACCCACACTCCCAACAACCCACACCCACACTCCCAACAACCCACACCCACACTCCCAACAACCTACACTCCCAACAACCCACACCCACACTCCCAACAACCTACACTCCAAAGAACCCACACCCACACCCCAAACAACCTACACTCCTAACAACCCACACTCCCAATAACCCACACCCACACTCCCAATAACCTACACTCCCAACAACCCACACCCACACTCCCAACAACCTACACTCCCAACAACCCACACCCAAACTCCCAACAACCCACACCCACACTCCCAACAACCCACACTCCCAACAACCACACTCCCAACAACCCACACCCACACTCCCAACAACCTACACTCCCAAAAACCCACACCCACACTCCCAACCACCTACACTCCCAACAACCCACATCCCAACAACCCACACCCACACTCCCAACAACCCACACTCACACTTCCAAAACCCACACCCACACTCCCAACAACCCACACCCACACTCCAAACAACCCACACCCACACTCCCAACAACCCACACCCACTCTCCCAACAACCCACACCTACACTCCCTACAACCCACACCCACACTCCCAACAACCCACACTCCCAACAACCCACACTCACACTCCCAACAACCCACACTCCCAACAACCCACACTCACACTCCCAACAACCCACACCCACACTCCCAACAAACAAAACCTACACGCCCAACAACCTACACTCCCAACAACCCACACCTACACTCCCAACAACCCACACCTACACTCCCAACAACCTACACTCCCAACAACCCACACCTACACTCCCAACAACCCACACTCCCAATAACCCACACCTACACTCCCAACAACCCACACTCCCAACAACCCACACTCCCTACAACCCACACTCCCAACAACCCACACCCACACTCCCAACAACCCACACTCCCAACAACCCACACTCCCAACAACCCACACCCACACTCCCAACAACCCACACTCCCAACAACCCACACTCCCAACAACCCACACTGCCAACAACCCACACTCCCAACAATCCACACTCCCAAAAACCCACACCCACACTCCCAACAACCCACACCTACGATCCTATCAACCCACACTCCCAACAACCCACACCTACTCTCTTATCAACCCACACTCCCAACAACCCACACCTACGCTCCTATCAACCAACACTCCCAACAACCCACACTCCGAACAACCCACACTCCCAAAAACCCACACTCCCAACAACCCACACCCACACTCCCAACAACCCACACCCACACTCCCAACAACCCACACCCACACTCCCAACAACCTACACTCCCAACAACCCACACTCCCAACAACCCACACCCACACTCCCAACAACCTACACTCCCAACAACCCACACCCACACTCCCAACAACCTACACTCCCAACAACCCACACTCCCAAAAACCCACACTCCCAACAAACCAAACCCACACTCCCAATAACCCACACCCACACTCCCAACAACCTACACTCCCAACAACCTATACTCCCAACAACCCACACCCACACTCCCAACAACCCTCACCCACACTCCCAACAACCTACACTCCCAAAAACCCACACCCACACTCCCAACAACCCACACCCACACTCCCAACAACCTAGACTACCAACAACCCACACCCACACTCCCAACAACCCACAGCCACACTCCCAAAAACCCACACCCACACTCCCAACAACC
The DNA here is from genome assembly GCA_036924085.1 of Ariolimax columbianus. Taxonomy (NCBI): domain Eukaryota; kingdom Metazoa; phylum Mollusca; class Gastropoda; order Stylommatophora; family Arionidae; genus Ariolimax; species Ariolimax columbianus. The sequence continues at coordinate 177,864,270 of JAVGWX010000001.1, forward strand.
CACACCCACACTCCCAACAACCTACACTCCAGACAACCCACACTCCCAACAACCAACACCCACACTCCCAATCACCTACACTCCCAATAACCCACACCCACACTCCCAACAACCCACACCCACACTCCCAACAACCCAGGCTCCCAACAACCCACACCCACACTCCCAATAACCCAAACCCACACTCCCAACAACCCACACTCCCAACAACCTACACCAACACTCCCAACAACCCACACCCGCATTCCAAACAACCCACACCCACACTCCCAAAAACTCCCACCCACACTCCCAACAACCCACACCCACACTCCCAGCAACCTACACTCCCAACAACCCACACCCAAACTCCCAACAACCCACACCCACACTCCCAACAACCCACACTCCCAACAACCCACACTCCAAACAACCCACACCCACACTTCCAACAACCTACACTCCCAACAACCCACACCCACACTCCCAACAACCTACACTCCCAACAACCCACATCCCAACAACCCACACCCACACTCCCAACAACCCACACTCACACTCCCAACAACCCACACCCACACTCCCAACAACCCACACCCACACTCCAAACAACCCACACCCACACTCCCAACAACCCACACCCACTCTCCCAACAACCCACACCTACACTCCCTACAACCCACACCTACACTCACAACAATCTACACTCCCAACAACCCACACCCACACTCCCAACAACCCACACCTACACTCACAACAATCTACACTCCCAACAACCCACACCCACACTCCCAACAACCCACACCTACACTCCCAACAACCCACACTCCCAAAAACCCACACCTACACTCCCAACAACCCACACTCCCAACAACCCACACTCCCTACAACCCACACTCCCAACAACCTACACCCACACTCCCAACAACCCACACTCCCAACAACCCACACTCCCAACAACCCACACTCCCAACAACCCACACCCACACTCCCAACAACCCACACTCCCAACAACCCACACTCCCAACAACCCACACTCCCAACAACCCACACCCACACTCCCAACAACCCACACCTACGCTCCTATCAACCCACACTCCCAACAACCCACACCTACGCTCCTATCAACCCACACTCCCAACAACCCACACCTACGCTCCTATCAACCAACACTCCTAACAACCCACACCTACGCTCCCAACAACCCACACTCCGAACAACCCACACCCACACTCCCAACAACCCACACTCCCAACAACCCACACCCACACTCCCAACAACCCACACCCACACTCCCAACAACCCACACCCACACTCCCAACAACCTACACTCCCAACAACCCACACTCCCAACAACCCACACCCACACTCCCAACAACCTACACTCCCAATAACCCACACCCACACTCCCAACAACCCACAACCACACTCCCAACAACCCAGACTCCCAACAACCCACACCCACATTCCCAATAACCCAAACCCACACTCCCAACAACCCACTACCACACTCCCAACAACCCACACCCACACTCCCAACAACCCACACCCACACTCCCAACAACTCAAACCCACACTCCCAACAACCCACACCCACACTCCCAACAACCTACAATCCCAACAACCCACACCCACACTCCCAACATCCCACACTCCCAACAACCCACACCCACACTCCCAACAGCCTACACTCCCAACAACCCAGACCCATACTCCCAACAACCCACACCCACACTCCCAACAACCCATACCCACACTCCCAACCAACTAGACTCCCTACAACCCACACTCACACTCCCAACAACTCACACCCACACTCCCAACAACCCACACCCACACTCCCAACAACCCACATCCACACTCCTATTAACCCACACTCCCAACAATCCACACCCACACTCCCAACAACTCCCACCCACACTCCCAACAACCCACACCCACACTCCCAATAACCCCCACCCACACTCCCAACAAACTAGACTCCCAACAACCCACACCCACACTCTCAACAACCCCCACCCACACTCCCAACAACCCACACCCACACTCCCAACATCCCACACTCCCAACAACCCACACCCACACTCCCAACATCCCACACTCCCAACAACCCACACCCACACTCCCAACAGCCTACACTCCCAACAACCCACACCCACACTCCCAACAAACTAGACTCCCAACAACCCCAACCATCACTCCCAACAACCCCCACCCACACTCCCAACAACCCACACCCACACTCCCAACCAACTAGACTCCCAACAACCCACACCCACACTCCCAACAACCCCCACCCACACTCCCAACAACCCACACCCACACTCCCAACATCCCACACTCCCAACAACCCCCACCCACACTCCCAACAAACTAGACTCCCAACAACCCACACCCACACTCCCAACAACCCACACCCACACTCCCAACAACCCCCACCCACACTCCCAACAAACTAGACTCCCATCAACTCACACCCACACTCCCAACAACCCACACCCACACTCCCAACAACCCCCACCCACACTCCCAACAAACTAGACTCCCAACAACCCACACCCACACTCCCAACAACCCACACCCACACTCCCAACATCCCACACTCCCAACAACCCACACCCACACTCCCAACAACCCCCACCCACACTCCCAACAAACTAGACTCCCAACAACCCACACCCACACTCCCAACAACCCCCACCCACACTCCCAACAACCCACACCCACACTCCCAACATCCCACACTCCCAACAACCCACACCCACACTCCCAACAGCCTACACTCCCATTAACCCACACTCCCAACAATCCACACCCACACTCCCAACAACCCACACCTACACTCCCAACAACCTACACTCCCAACAACCCACACACCCAACAACCCACACTCCCAACAACCCACACCCACACTCCCAACAACCCACACTCCCAACAACCCACACCGACACTCCCAACAACCCACACCCACACTCCCAATAACCCACACCCACACTCCCAACATCCCACACTCCCAACAACCCACACCCACACTCCCAACATCCCACACTCCCAACAACCCACACCCACACTCCCAACAGCCTACACTCCCAACAACCCACACCCACACTCCCAACAAACTAGACTCCCAACAACCCCCACCATCACTCCCAACAACCTACACCCACACTCCCAACAACCCACACCCACACTCCCAACCAACTAGACTCCCAACAACCCACACCCACACTCCCAACAACCCCCACCCACATTCCCAACAACCCACACCCACACTCCCAACATTCCACACTCCCAACAACCCCCACCCACACTCCAAACAAACTGGACTCCCAACAACCCACACCCACACTCCCAACAACCCACACCCACACTCCCAACAACCCCCACCCACACTCCCAACAAACTAGACTCCCATCAACTCACACCCACACTCCCAACAACCCACAACCACACTCCCAACAACCCCCACCCACACTCCCAACAAATTAGACTCCCAACAACCCACACCCACACTCCCAACAACCCACACCCACACTCCGAACATCCCACACTCCCAACAACCCACACCCACACTCCCAACAACCCCCACCCACACTCCCAACAAACTAGACTCCCAACAACCGACACCCACACTCCCAACAACCCCCACCCACACTCCCAACAACCCACACCCACACTCCCAACATCCCACACTCCCAACAACCCACACCCACACTCCCAACAGCCTACACTCCCATTAACCCACACTCCCAACAATCCACACCCACACTCCCAACAACCCACACCTACACTCCCAACAACCTACACTCCCAACAACCCACACTCCCAACAACCCACACTCCCAACAACCCACACCCACACTCCCAACAACCCACACTCCCAACAACCCACACTCCCAACAACCCACACCCACACTCCCAACAACCCACACCCACACTCCCAAGAACCCACACTCTCAAAACCCACACCCACACTCCCAACAACCCACACCCACACTCCCAACAACCCACACTCCCAACAACCCACACCCACACTCCCAACAACCCACACTCCCAACAACCCACACTCCCAACAACCCACACCCACACTCCCAACAACCCACACTCCCAACAACCCACACCCACATTCCTAACAACCCACACTCCCAACAACCCACACCCACACTCCCAACAACCCACACCCACACTCCCAACAACCCACACCCACATTCCCAACAACCCACACCCACACTCCCAACAACCCACACTCTCAAAACCCACACCCACACTCCCAACAACCCACACTCCCAACAACCCACACCCACACTCCCAACAACCCACACCCACACTCCCAACAACCTACACTTCCAACAACCCACACTCCCAACAACCCACACCCACACTCCCAACAACCTACACTCCCAACAACCCACACCCACACTCCCAACAACCCACACCCACACTCCCAACAACCCACACCCACACTCCCAACAACGCACACTCCCAACAACCCACACCCACACTCCCAACAACCCACACTCCCAACAACCCACACCCAGACTCCCAACAACCCACACCCACACTCCCAACAACCCACACCCACACTCCCAACAACCCACACTCCCAACAACCCACACCCACACTCCCAACAACCCACACCCACACTCCCAACAACCCACACTCCCAACAACCCACACCCACACTCCCAACAACCCACACCCACACTCCCAACAACCCACACCCACACTCCCAACAACCCACACTCCCAACAACCCACACCCACACTCCCAACGAACCACACCCACACTCCCAACAACCCACACCCACACTCCCAACAACCCACACTCCCAACAACCCACACCCACACTCCCAACAACCCACACCCACCCTCCCAACAAACCACACCCACACTCCCAACAACCCACACCCACACTCCCAACAACCTACACTCCCAACAACCCACACTCCCAACAACCCACACCCACACTCCCAACAACCCACACTCCCAACAACCCACACCCACACTCCCAACAACCCACACCCACACTCCCAACAACCTACACTCCCAATAACCCACACCCACACTCCCAACTACCCACACCCACACTCTCAACAACCCACACCCACACTCCCAACAACCCACACCCACACTCCCAACAACCCACACCCACACTCCCAACAACCCACACCCACACTCCCAACAACCCACACCCACACTCCCAACAACCCACACCCACACTCCCAACAATCACACTCCCAACAACCCACACCCACACTCCCAACAACCCACACCCACACTCCCAACAACCCACACCCACACTCCCAACAACCTACACTCCCAACAACCCACACCCACACTCCCAACAACCCACACCCACACTCCCAACAACCCACACCCACACTCCCAACAACCTACACTCCCAACAACCTACACTCCCAATAACCCACACCCACACTCCCAACTACCCACACCCACACTCTCAACAACCCACACCCACACTCCCAACAACCAACGCCCATACTCCCAACAACCCACACCCACACTCCCAACAACCTACACTCCCAACAACCTACACCCACACTCCCAACAACCCACACCCACACTCCCAACAACCCACACCCACACTCCCAACAACCTACACTCCCAACAACCCACACCCACACTCCCAACAACCCACACCCACACTCTTAACAACCCACACCTACACTCCCAACAACTCACACCCACACTCCCAACAACCCACACCCACACTCCCAACAACCCACACCCACACTCCCAACAACCTACACTCCCAACAACCTACACTCCCAATAACCCACACCCACACTCCCAACTACCCACACCCACACTCTCAACAACCCACACCCACACTCCCAACAACCAACGCCCATACTCCCAACAACCCACACCCACACTCCCAACAACCTACACTCCCAACAACCTACACCCACACTCCCAACAACCCACACCCACACTCCCAACAACCCACACCCACACTCCCAACAACCTACACTCCCAACAACCCACACCCACACTCCCAACAACCTACACTCCCAACAACCCACACCCACACTCCCAACAACCTACACTCCCAACAACCTACACCCACACTCCCAACAACCCACACCCCCACTCCCAACAACCCACACCCACACTCCCAACAACCTACACTCCCAACAACCCACACCCACACTCCCAACAACCCACACCCACACTCCCAACAACCCACACCCACACTCCCAACAACCCACACCCACACTCCCAACAACCTACACTCCCAACAACCCACACCCACACTCCCAACAACCCACACCCACACTCCCAACAACCCACACTCCCAACAACCTACACTCCCAACAACCCACACCCACACTCCCAACAACCCGCACCCACACTCCCAACAACCCACACCCACACTCCCAACAACCTACACTCCCAACAACCCACACCTACACTCCCAACAACCCACACCCACACTCCCAACAACCCACACCTACACTCCCAACAACCCACACCCACACTCCCAACAACCTACACTCCCAACAACCCACACTCCCAACAACCCACACCACACTCCCAGCAACCCACAATCCCAACAACCCACACTCCCAACAACCCACACCTACGCTCCTATCAACCCACACTCCCAACAACCCACACCTACGCTCCTATCAACCCACACTCCCAACAACCCACACCTACGCTCCCAACAACCCACACTCCCAACAACCCACACCTACGCTCCTATCAACCCACACTCCCAACAACCCACACCTACGCTCCTATCAACCCACACTCCCAACAACCCACACCTACGCTCCTATCAACCCACACTCCCAACAATAACGCTAATATTGAGGGATGCGTGAAATTGTGTGACTCCAACACTCCAACACAGATGCGCCCATCAAAGTTTGGGGCTCCAACATTCTAATATTGTGGAATTCATCAAAGCTGTCATCTATTTAAGAAAGAGAGAGAGAGAGAGAGAGAGAGAGAGAGAGAGAGAGAGAAAGAGAGAGAAAGAAAGAGACAGTGAAAGGGAGAGGGTGAAAGAGAAGAGAAGATAATAGGGAGAAGATGAAAGAGAGAAGATGCAAGAGAGAAGAAAGAGAGAAGATGAAACAGAGAAGATGAAACAGAGAAGATAAAAAAGAGGAGATAAAAGAGAGAAGAGGAAAGAGCGAAGATGAAAGGGAGAAGATGAACCAGAGAAGATGAAAGAGAGAAGATAAAGAGAGAAGATAGAAAGAGAGATGATGAAAGACAGATGATGAAAGAGAGAGGATGAAAGAGAGATGATGAAAGAGAGAGGATGAAAGAGAGATGATGAAAGAGAGAGGATGAAAGAGACAGTAAGTGGTTGTACATATTCACCTCTATGGTACTACCCAAGTTTCTCAGTTATTCTTCTTCGTCTTCTTCGTCTTCTTCATCTTCTTCTTATTCTTCGTATTTTTCTTCTTCGTCCTCTTCTTTTTCTCCTCTTCTTCATCGTGGTTAGCTCTCAAATAATCCCATCTATTTCCCTCATCAACCTGGCGATGGTGCCTAAACTTCTCACTTCGCCATACAGTTTACCTAGCAATTGGATTGGGGAGAGTCATGTGATCATTATGAGATTCTCTTGGAGCCGGCAGACCTGTGTACCATGCGCCCGCCTACTGTTTGTTCTCTCCAGATGGGCTCATGTCTGTGTGTCCAATTCTTACTTCATTTATGAAATCATATTTCAGATCTCGTCTTGACAAGGTATGCTCATAAAGATCCAGGTGACATCCACAAAAAGCCGGCCCACATCTGAGGATCAGATCACCACCAAACAGACGCCAACGTCAGTTTGAGGAAACATCAGTTTAATGAATTGTTCGATCCACCAAAAAGAGTATCGCTGTGTGTTTTCCCGCTATTATAAGCAACTTTCCCGCGCGCACACATTCAGGGGCTCAGACAATGAAAGTAAAAGACCGCCCCACCCGACCAGCCACGCGAGCAAATAAGTTAATGCGTATCTCGTGTCCGCTTGCAGTCTATAATTATAGATGTGTGTTGATGTGCACCCCCCACCCTCCATTCCCCCCGGCCGATTATGGTGGCCTCAAAACATGTTATAAAAACATGCTTCCCTTTTCAATTATAGGAAGAATCAACCGTCTGCCAGCTCTATTCAGAACTTAACAGCTTTTAATTGTTGTAATTGCTGTAGTTGGCAAAGTCTGATTTCCCAGAGAAGCCATGTTTGGAAGCTGCGCTGGCTTTTAAAAATCGAGATCTGTAATTATGGTGTGCGGGGGTGGTGGTGGGGGTGCTGGCCACGAGAGCAGTTGAGACGAGCGTTTCAATGTTGATTTTCCTTTCGGTGAACAGCGAAGACAACAATAACAGGTGAACAGCTACCTGAGCCAGACACACCTGGGGTCAAGTTTTCTGTTGTCAGCCAGTGCTAGACAACTACGTCATTTCGGCACGTGCTTTATCACGAGTTTGATGGCCTCGACAGGAAGTTAATCGATACCTGGTTAACGTGTGGTCGATACTTTCAAGTTAATCGATACCTGGTTAACGTGTGGTCGATACTTTCAAGTTAATCGATACCTGGTTAACGTGTGGTCGATACTTTCAAGTTAATCGATAGCTGGTTAACGTGTGGTCGACACTTCCAAGTTAATCGATACCTGGTTAACGTGTGGTCGATACTTCCAAGTTAATCGATAGCTGGTTAACGTGTGGTCGATACTTCCAAGTTAATCAATGCGTGCTGCTATGTTGTGATCGATTGTTCAAAGTTAAATAAAACCACACTGGTCGCAGCGTATCGTGAGCATGACCTTCAGCTTTATCGATGGCCACCACACACCTGGTAAAGGTGTTTAGATCAGGCGGTCAAGTCCGATCACTCTATGGAGGATCAGTAACACTAGGGGGAAGTTACAGTCATCATCATGCGCCGTTTGTGTGAGTTACGTAGAGGGAACCGGATTTGTATATTATGGACAATGGGTCCGGCAGGGGACAAGATACGGTCTCCTGTTTTGGTCCAACAAGTTGGTTGATTGAGTCAGTCTTGTTTTGCACTATCAAGCTGGTTGATTGAGTCAGTCATGTTTTGCTCTATCAAACTGGTTGATTGAGTCAGTCATGTTTTGCTCTATCAAGCTGGTTGAATGAGTCAGTCATGTTTTGCTCTATCAAGCTGGTTGAATGAGTCAGTCATGTTTTGCTCTGTCAATCTGGTTGATTGAGTCAGTCATGTTTTGCTCTGTCAAGCTGGTTGATTGAGTCAGTCATGTTTTGCTCTATCAAGCTGTTTGATTGAGTCAGTCATGTTTTGCTCTATCAAGCTGGTTGATTGAGTCAGTCATGTTTTGCTCTATCAAGGTGGTTGATTGAGTCAGTCATGTTTTGCTCTATCAAGCTGGTTGATTGAGTCAGTCATGTTTTGCTCTATCAAGCTGGTTGATTGAGTCAGTCATGTTTTGCTCTATCAAGCTGGTTGATTGAGTCAGTCATGTTTTGCTCTATCAAGCTGGTTGATTGAGTCAGTCATGTTTTGCTCTATCAAGCTGGTTGATTGAGTCAGTCATGTTTTGCTCTATCAAGCTGGTTGATTGAGTCAGTCATGTTTTGCTCTATCAAGCTGGTTGATTGAGTCAGTCATGTTTTGCTCTATCAAGCTGGTTGATTGAGTCAGTCATGTTTTGCTCTATCAAGCTGGTTGATTGAGTCAGTCATGTTTTGCTCTATCAAGCTGGTTGATTGAGTCAGTCATGTTTTGCTCTATCAAGCTGGTTGATTGAGTCAGTCATGTTTTGCTCTATCAAGCTGGTTGATTGAGTCAGTCATGTTTTGCTCTATCAAGCTGGTTGATTGAGTCAGTCATGTTTTGCTCTATCAAGCTGGTTGATTGAGTCAGTCATGTTTTGCTCTATCAAGCTGGTTGATTGAGTCAGTCATGTTTTGCTCTATCAAGCTGGTTGATTGAGTCAGTCATGTTTTGCTCTATCAAGCTGGTTGATTGAGTCAGTCATGTTTTGCTCTATCAAGCTGGTTGATTGAGTCAGTCATGTTTTGCTCTATCAAGCTGGTTGATTGAGTCAGTCATGTTTTGCTCTGTCAAGCTGGTTGATTGAGTCAGTCATGTTTTGCTCTGTCAAGCTGGTTGATTGAGTCAGTCATGTTTTGCTCTGTCAAGCTGGTTGATTGAGTCAGTCATGTTTTGCTCTGTCAAGCTGGTTGATTGAGTCAGTCATGTTTTGCTCTGTCAAGCTGGTTGATTGAGTCAGTCATGTTTTGCTCTGTCAAGCTGGTTGATTGAGTCAGTCATGTTTTGCTCTGTCAAGCTGGTTGATTGAGTCAGTCATGTTTTGCTCTGTCAAGCTGGTTGATTGAGTCAGTCATGTTTTGCTCTGTCAAGCTGGTTGATTGAGTCAGTCATGTTTTGCTCTGTCAAGCTGGTTGATTGAGTCAGTCATGTTTTGCTCTGTCAAGCTGGTTGATTGAGTCAGTCATGTTTTGCTCTATCAAGCTGGTTGATTGAGTCAGTCATGTTTTGCTCTATCAAGCTGGTTGATTGAGTCAGTCATGTTTTGCTCTATCAAGCTGGTTGATTGAGTCAGTCATGTTTTGCTCTATCAAGCTGGTTGATTGAGTCAGTCATGTTTTGCTCTATCAAGCTGGTTGATTGAGTCAGTCATGTTTTGCTCTATCAAGCTGGTTGATTGAGTCAGTCATGTTTTGCTCTATCAAGCTGGTTGATTGAGTCAGTCATGTTTTGCTCTATCAAGCTGGTTGATTGAGTCAGTCATGTTTTGCTCTATCAAGCTGGTTGATTGAGTCAGTCATGTTTTGCTCTATCAAGCTGGTTGATTGAGTCAGTCATGTTTTGCTCTATCAAGCTGGTTGATTGAGTCAGTCATGTTTTGCTCTATAAAGCTGGTTGATTGAGTCAGTCATGTTTTGCTCTATCAAGCTGGTTGATTGAGTCAGTCATGTTTTGCTCTATCAAGCTGGTTGATTGAGTCAGTCATGTTTTGCTCTATCAAGCTGGTTGATTGAGTCAGTCATGTTTTGCTCTATCAAGCTGGTTGATTGAGTCAGTCATGTTTTGCTCTATCAAGCTGGTTGATTGAGTCAGTCATGTTTTGCTCTATCAAGCTGGTTGATTGAGTCAGTCATGTTTTGCTCTATCAAGCTGGTTGATTGAGTCAGTCATGTTTTGCTCTATCAAGCTGGTTGATTGAGTCAGTCATGTTTTGCTCTATCAAGCTGGTTGATTGAGTCAGTCATGTTTTGCTCTATCAAGCTGGTTGATTGAGTCAGTCATGTTTTGCTCTATCAAGCTGGTTGATTGAGTCAGTCATGTTTTGCTCTATCAAGCTGGTTGATTGAGTCAGTCATGTTTTGCTCTATCAAGCTGGTTGATTGAGTCAGTCATGTTTTGCTCTATCAAGATGGTTGATTGAGTCAGTCATGTTTTGCTCTATCAAGCTGGTTGATTGAGTCAGTCATGTTTTGCTCTATCAAGCTGGTTGATTGAGTCAGTCATGTTTTGCTCTATCAAGCTGGTTGATTGAGTCAGTCATGTTTTGCTCTATCAAGCTGGTTGATTGAGTCAGTCATGTTTTGCTCTATCAAGCTGGTTGATTGAGTCAGTCATGTTTTGCTCTATCAAGCTGGTTGATTGAGTCAGTCATGTTTTGCTCTGTCAAGCTGGTTGATTGAGTCAGTCATGTTTTGCTCTATCAAGCTGGTTGATTGAGTCAGTCATGTTTTGCTCTATCAAGCTGGTTGATTGAGTCAGTCATGTTTTGCTCTGTCAAGCTGGTTGATTGAGTCAGTCCTGTTCACCAACTTTGTGTGTCCATGTTTGTTGCTGCACTCATCTAAGAAGACCGTCAACAGTTCCACATCATGGGAGGGTAGCGAGTCACACATCATGGGAGGGAAGAGAGTCACACATCATGGGAGGGTAGCGAGTCACACATCATGGGAGGGAAGAGAGTCACACATCATGGGAGGGTAGCGAGTCACACATCATGGGAGGGAAGAGAGTCACACATCATGGGAGGGTAGCGAGTCACACATCATGGGAGGGAAGTGAGTCACACATCATGGGAGGGAAGCGAGTCACACATCATGGGAGGAAAGAGATTCACACATCATGGGAGAGTAGCGAGTCACACATCATGGGAGGGAAGCGAGTCACACATCATGGGAGGGAAGCGAGTCACACATCATGGGAGGGTAGCGAGTCACACATCATGGGAGGGTAGCGAGTCACACATCATGGGAGGGAAGCGAGTCACACATCATGGGCGGGAAGCGAGTCACACATCATGGGAGGGAAGCGAGTCACACATCATGGGAGGGAAGTGAGTCACACATCATGGGAGGGAAGCGAGTCACACATCATGGGAGGGAAGCGAGTCACACATCATGGGAGGGCAGCGAGTCACACATCATGGGAGGGAAGCGAGTCACACATCATGGGAGGGAAGCGAGTCCCAATCATGGGAGGGAAGCGAGTCACACATCATGGGAGGGTAGCGAGTCACACATCATGGGAGGGTAGCGAGTCACACATCATGGGAGGGAAGCGAGTCACACATCATGAGAGGAAAGAGATTCACACATCATGGGAGAGTAGCGAGTCACACATCATGGGAGGGTAGCGAGTCACACATCATGGGAGGAAAGAGATTCACACATCATGGGAGAGTAGCGAGTCACACATCATGGGAGAGTAGCGAGTCACACATCATGGGAGGGAAGCGAGTCACACATCATGGGAGGAAAGAGATTCACACATCATGGGAGAGTAGCGAGTCACACATCATGGGAGGGAAGCGAGTCACACATCATGGGAGGGAAGCGAGTCACACATCATGGGAGGGTAGCGAGTCACACATCATGGGAGGGTAGCGAGTCACACATCATGGGAGGGAAGCGAGTCACACATCATGGGCGGGAAGCGAGTCACACATCATGGGAGGGAAGCGAGTCACACATCATGGGAGGGAAGTGAGTCACACATCATGGGAGGGAAGCGAGTCACACATCATGGGAGGGAAGCGAGTCACACATCATGGGAGGGCAGCGAGTCACACATCATGGGAGGGAAGCGAGTCACACATCATGGGAGGGAAGCGAGTCCCAATCATGGGAGGGAAGCGAGTCACACATCATGGGAGGGTAGCGAGTCACACATCATGGGAGGGTAGCGAGTCACACATCATGGGAGGGAAGCGAGTCACACATCATGAGAGGGAAGCGAGTCACACATCATGGGAGGGAGGCGAGTCACACATCATGGGAGGGAAGCGAGTCACACATCATGGGAGGGAAGCGAGTCACACATCATGGGAGGGAAGCGAGTCACACATCATGGGAGGGAAGCGAGTCACACATCATGGGAGGGAAGCGAGTCACACATCATGGGAGGGAAGCGAGTCACACATCATGGCAGGGAAGCGAGTCACACATCATGGGAGGGAAGCGAGTCACACATCATGGGAGGGAAGCGAGTCCCACATCATGGGAGGGAAGCGAGTCACACATCATGGGAGGGTAGCGAGTCACACATCATGGGAGGGTAGCGAGTCACACATCATGGGAGGGAAGCGAGTCACACATCATGGGAGGGAAGCGAGTCACACATCATGGGAGGGAGGCGAGTCACACATCATGGGAGGGAAGCGAATCACACATCATGGGAGGGAAGCGAGTCACACATCATGGGAGGGAAGCGAGTCACACATCATGGGAGGGAAGCGAGTCACACATCATGGGAGGGAAGCGAGTCACACATCATGGGAGGGAAGCGAGTCACACATCATGGGAGGGAAGCGAGTCACACATCATGGGAGGGAAGCGAGTCACACATCATGGCAGGGAAGCGAGTCACACATCATGGGAGGGAAGCGAGTCACACATCATGGGAGGGAAGCGAGTCCCACATCATGGGAGGGAAGCGAGTCACACATCATGGGAGGGTAGCGAGTCACACATCATGGGAGGGTAGCGAGTCACACATCATGGGAGGGAAGCGAGTCACACATCATGGGAGGGAGGCGAGTCACACATCATGGGAGGGAAGCGAGTCACACATCATGGGAGGGAAGCGAGTCACACATCATGGGAGGGAAGCGAGTCACACATCATGGGAGGGAAGCGAGTCACACATCATGGGAGGGAAGCGAGTCACACATCATGGGAGGGAAGCGAGTCACACATCATGGGAGGGGAGAGATTTGTGACTCGCTGGGTCATGGGCATGGTCATTTAGGGTAGGGGAGACTGGACTGGCGACTATAAGAAACAATTGTTGTCTGAAAGCGTTGGACGAACGGAGGTCAGGCCGAGGTCAATCACCGTTTAGACACTAGAACGATAAAGGAAACGAGGGACTTAGGTAGAAGACTTTGTCTAGTACAGGGGTTGGTGTCAGACTTGACATGCATGGGGGTTGGTGACAGTCTAATCCGGCCCGACCGGCTACGACATTTAGAGTGACAGTGACTAGTGGATAGTCAATCAATGACAATTTAGTTGGGGATAGTTCCAAATTGGAGTGATGGCAAGGTCAGACAGCCAACAGAAGACCATTGGTCAGCCCTGTTGTTGATTGAGACTATAAAATACTCTGCAGGGAAAAACTGGCCGATTGACTGGGAGATTGGCTGAGGGACTGTCATGAAGGCTGAGAGTGGGTATGGAAGTGATATAGTTTGCAGGGTGACTGTGCCATCATACACCTCGAGTTGACCAATCGCGCTCAATAGGCGTTTAGGATGGATGCCCTGTGAACAATAACATATCTGAATGTGTGTGGTATGTGCAGGACACATTGTGAACGATGTGTATTCTGATTTGATTATTTGTGAATGCATAGATCGCCGGAATACGCGGTCTGATTATGTGCGAGCGTACATATTCGTCTGAGTACGTAATCTGATCGCGAGGACGAGTTTGTTGGATACAGTTTACTGTGTTTGATGGTCAGGATAGAGTTTACTGTGTTTGATGGTCAGGATAGTGTTTACTGTGTTTGATGGTCAGGATAGAGTTTACTGTGTTTGATGGCCAGGATAGAGTTTACTGTGTTTGATGGTCAGGATAGAGTTTACTGTGTTTGATGGTCAGGATAGAGTTTACTGTGTTTGATAGTCGGGATAGTGTTTGATGGTCAGGATAGTGTTTACTGTGATTCATGGCCAGGATAGAGTTTACTACGTGTTTCTGGGTTTTAGTCGTGTCGTGGTACAGATACATATTGTAACTCTTTAGATAAGTAAACTACACAGCTAAACCTGGACTCTATCACATATTCACACATTATACGACGGAAGATATTCACAGATCATGGAAGAGATTCACATAACGGGATGAAGAGAGTCACATATATTGGGAGGGAAGAGAGTTCCTCATCATGTGAGGGTAGCCAGACACACATCATGGGATGGAAGAGTCACACATCATGAGATGGAAGAGTCACATATCATGGGATGAACAGAGTCACATATCATGGGATGGAAGAGTCACATATCATGGGATGGAAGAGTCACATATCATGGGATGGACAGAGAGTCAACAGCATGTGGTATACATCATCACTAGGGACATGGAACTTTGAAAACCCAAAATTGGTTCTGCTGGTAGTCATGGCACATGAGTGGGCCACCTTGTTTTCTTGTGGGCCTCATGCCCAGATCTAGAACGTTCTACTCCAGACCCCTGCCACGATTGTCTGGCCAGCCTTTCATATTTTCCGAACGTATTTGCCTATGCCCGGCGAGATGGGTCGTGTTGTCTGAGGACCCACTAAACCCAGTTGTGATCCTATTAAAACCAACTGCTCCATTCACACCAATTCGCCGCAGCGCGCGATGATCAACCTGGGACCTGGTGCAACACACCAAATACAAACGGGTCCGTCGGCAAATATAATGGTCTGTTCCGTTTGACAATGTTTAGTTAAAATTGACATGGACTACTGCACCTTGCAGCAGCCTAATCTCCGTGGGCCGTGTTGCTATTGCCGTAGCGACGAGGAACAAATGTTGACCATATTTTCACTGAGTTATTATCCCAGCTCGC
Organism: Ariolimax columbianus; assembly: GCA_036924085.1. NCBI lineage: Eukaryota > Metazoa > Mollusca > Gastropoda > Stylommatophora > Arionidae > Ariolimax > Ariolimax columbianus. The sequence continues at coordinate 177,880,323 of JAVGWX010000001.1, forward strand.
GCGTCATCTTCTAAAATGTTCGCCCGTTTTCCTAAAGAAGTTGTTTTCTTTGGAAAGTTCTCTGTTTCCATAACCCGGTCCTGAAATATAACGAGCTGATGCTATAACCGTCTTTCTGTGGCCCGCCTACTGGCGTCGGTGAACATTTCCTCTAGGTACAACATACTTAGCCCACATGTGGACTGTTTTATTTATGTCCGATGGAAGATGGCAAGCAACATGGGAGTTGTTGTCCAGCGCATTATGTTGGCTACATTCTGTTTACTGTTCAGCAGAACTGATATCTGTGCTGTTTCAGTAAACCCATAGGTGCTGTCCATCTGAGCAGCTTATTAAATCTATGTACTGTACCCCCCCCCCCCCCCTCGCATGTTTCACAAACTGCCCAGCTGTTATTACATGTTCCTCGTATGCACTCGTCTATTGTGTCTGGTGGTTCATCAGCTGACGTCTTTGAGTTAGTGACACGTCTGTTGTAGTGACGGCACCATCTAATAACGAGATGGTCATTGTACGACCTATATATGTTGTACCTGTTCCATGTCCAAGGTGCCCCACTCACCCTGGGGGCCACTCTTCCCCTTCTCTCCCCTCTCACCTCACTCTGTTTCATTTGACTCTATCCTACAATCACACCCTTGCACAACTTTCACACGCGCCCTCGTGGTAAATCCCTTCCATTGCACTTTGGTTGGGCTAGCTTCTGAGGGCGCACAAACCTAGCATAGGTACATACAGATGGACACATGCATCCAAGCACTGGTTTATGCGTCCTGATATCGCCCAATGGACTACGGTCTGGGGTGGAAAATGGCGCGCCTCCGCCAGTAGAAACTAGTGAGGCAAACATTTAAGCAAAAAAAACAAAAAAGTCCAAGGTGCCCTGATGGAAGTCTTGATTGAACAAGACAACAGTTTAACAAATAAGAGAAAAGAAGAAAATGACATCTCGAACAGGTGTGGAAGATGGTTTTTCTCTTACAAACATTTGGTCAGCTTGGAGAATTAAAGTCAATGAGACGTCCGTCGACGCTCTAAATCCAATTAGTGGATGAAACTCTGATCCAACAATAGAATTGAGGATAGAACTCTGAGCTTGCAATAGAATAGCCATGGAATTGTCAGAAATGTGTCATTTGTCATATGCAATATTCTCAACTTTTCTAACTAACCTTTTCAATGCCTGTAATCGTCGCGTCTCTTCAACGACTGACATCACCTGTCACATCATATCTCTAGATTGATGGTCAACCTGACATCTGTTCAATGACTGACATCACCTGTCACATCATATCTCTAGATTGATGGTCAACCTGACATCTGTTCAATGACTGACATCACCTGTCACATCCTATCTCTAGATTGGTGGTCAACCTGACATCAGTTCAACAACTTACATCACCTGTCACAGAGGTTAACTACGTTGATGGTCATTTACATCGACCACTGGCTACTCTCTCTCAAACATTTCATAAGGTAAGATACTCGACTTGTGTGTTTCTATGGGAAGTGGGCCTTGCCATGAATGTGGTTTAATATGACCTTTGAAACCGGACCTCTAGATCAGCGTGAACAACGCTGGCTACGAGTAGGTAGTCATGTTCACAATCCGTTCCAGGTAGACACACAGGTAGTAGGCCATACCTGCAGCGATAACCACGTTGTTTGCTTATCTATTACAGATCGCTAACTCAAGTATATGTCAATGGTCTGAGTTCGGGCGATCTTTAATGCAGAGAAATGTACACACGATGTTATATACAGGATTAAATTTGAAGTTTCCGAGCGGGCCTGAAACGGACGAACGGGCAGGAGAGTAGGACTGTAGTAGTTCTGTTGGTTGAGGTGGGTTTTGCTTTTTCAATATTTCATAATATCTTTCTGATCACTAAGCCATGTAGCGAGGAAGCTACGGTAGCTCTATAGGCAGCGTGAAGGCTGCAGGAACACCGGGGCCTGTCACGTCACGTGATGTCGCTAAGGGCCTCGGCAGACTTCAGCCACTTCTTTTATCCAAGGCGAATGACCAGTGGTCAGTGGTCGTGGTCAGTGGTCAGTGGTCGGTGGTCGTGGTCAGTGGTCAGTGGTCGGTGGTCGTGGTCAGTGGCCAGTGGTCAATGGTCAGTGGTCGATGGTCAGTGGTCGGTGGTCGGTCAGTGGTCAGTGGTCGGTGGTCAGTGGTCAGTGGTCAGTGGTCGGTCAGTGGTCAGTGGTCAGTGGTCGGTGGTCAGTGGTCGGTGGTCAGTGGTCAGTGGTCAGTGGTCAGTGGTCAGTGGTCGGTGGTCAGTGGTCATCACACACGTCATTAAGACAACAGCCTCACTACACTTCACCAGATCTAAGACAAAAACAGCCTCACTTCACTTCACCAGATCTAAGACAACAACAGCCTCACTTCACTTCACCAGATCTCCTTAACATCACCAGATGTAAGGCCACCCTTCCTTTGGCGCTATCTCTAGTCATTGACTTCCAGCTCAGACTTGTTGATCCTGTGCTAAGTTATCGGAGGTTGGCACCCCTTTCGCGTTCCCTCTTGGGCGCATAGCATGGCGGTGATGACGTTAGTGATGTTATGTCTCTTCTCACGACACGACGAATCAGATTCTAGAGTTCACTTGATGGTAAGCTACATCTTATTGGTTGCCCTTGGCCAGCAGTTCTGGATCGGTGATAGCTGTAGGCGGGGACATTCTCTGATTCCCTCCTAAACTGGTTACGAGGAAACATGACATCTTGGACATAATTACTCTCCAACAGGACATAATTACTCTCCAACAGGACATAATTACTCTCCAACAGCCAACAGGCCATCATTACTCTCCAACAGCCAACAGGACATCATTACTCTCCAACAGCCAACAGAACATAATTACTCTCCAACAGAACATCATTACTCTCCAACCGAACATCATTATTCTCCAACAGAACATCATTACTCTCCAACCGAACATCATTATTCTCCAACAGAACATCATTACTCTCCAACAGAACATCATTACTCTCCAACAGAACATCATTACTCTCCAACCGAACATCATTACTCTCCAACCGAACATCATTACTCTCCAACAGAACATCATTACTCTCCAACAGAACATCATTACTCTCCAGCAGCCAACATGACATCATTACCTTCCAACGGCCAACAGGACATCATTACTCTCCAACAGCCAACAGAACTTAATTACCTTCCAACAGCCAACAGAACATCATTACTCTCCAGCAGCCAACAGAACATCATTACTCTCCAGCAGCAAACAGAACATCATTACTCTCCAGCAGCCAACAGAACATCATTACTCTCCAACAGCCAACAGGACATAATTACTCTCCAACAGCCAAAAAGACCTAATTACCTTCCAACAGCCAACAGAACATCATTACTCTCCAACAGCCAACATGACATAATTACCTTCCAACAGCTGACAGGACCTAATTACCTTCCAACAGCTAACAGGACCTAATTACCTTCCAACAGCCGTCACCCACAGAATATCACAAGGGACGCAACTCTTGTCTATTCCTTATTTAGTGGTTGAGCTGATGGACGAAAACCTGTTTACGCTAGCAAAGACTTTTAGCTTTTGTTGATTTAGCTTTTGTTGATTTAGCTTTTGTTGATTTAGCTTTTGTTGATTTAGCTTTTGAAGTTTGTGCCTGTTCCACCAAAAAGGTATGTCAGTGTGTCTGTTCTCGCTAGTTCTTTTTTTCCTATTTCAATTGGTGTGAGATTTAATATATTCAGTGTTAGGTCTTATGATCTCTTGATATTAATGTCCTTTACCCCTTGTTGGCTATAGAGACTCAATCTTTTCATGTTCTCCCGAATGTGTGAATGGGATGACTGGAAGACTGCCTCTATAAGCTACTGACGACTTGTAATCACGACCACTACATAATATGAGGGTAGTTACCTTGCTTGCTGTGTGTCTATCTCAACTGCCTCTCTCCGTCGCCTAAATCTCAACTCAAAAGCTGTGTTCAATTCAACTGCTTGTTTCCGTCTGTCTCCTCTCAAGTCTGTTTCTGAAGGGAAGTGTTTTACGCCTGTCTCTGAAGTGAAGTGCTCTATCTGTAGATTTCAACTCAAATCTGCCTCAATTGCATATCTCCGTCGCCTGCCCTCCACTGAGCGTCTCTCTACGTCGCCTACCCTCCACTGAGCGTCTCTCTCCGTCGCCTACCCTCCACTGAGCGTCTCTCTACGTCGCCTACCCTCCACTGAGCGTCTCTCTCCGTCGCCTACCCTCCACTGAGCGTCTCTCTCCAAAGTGTTGTCTAAAAATGTCCCTCACGTCTTTCCACCTAGATTTATATCCAATCTGCACATCCCCAGATTTCGTGATTTCCAAAACGGCGCGCGTTTAGTTCGCTTGCTTGCCATAAACTCCCGATCCTGTTCGCGCAGTTTTCAGACGACGCGGGTTTGTCAGCGGCAATAAGTCTACCGATCTACAACCTCTATCGACTCGTGATGACACGGCGGGTGTTACATCAGATTACCTGAAATTAGCTAAACTCCAACCTGCATGGTTTGAGACAGAGCGTACGTGGTTCGTTTTGCTTACTTAAATTCTGGCGGGACTGAGTTCAACTGCACTGACTCGTCCCTTAATTGAATCACAGGAAAGAGAAATAAAATGGTTGTTTAAGATCTTTCTATCTTCCTCCCAACTCTGTTAAATGTTAAAACATGTCTAAGCTTTTTCTATGATCTATCTCTACAGCTAAGATCTGTTAAGCATAGGCCAGTCACGTGACAGGGAAATGACGAACAACACAGTTAGGGCTTGAATTGAACAGCGTGTTGTGATGTGGTTTCTTGTGAAAGAGGGCGTGAAACCTTCGGACATTTACAGAAAACTGCAACCACAATACGGTGATGAGACGCTCAGTCTCAGAAAGACATCTCAATGGTGTAAAGGTTTTAGAAAAGTCCGTACATACGAGAGTGATGATCCCGGCCGTTGTAGCTCGCAACCCAGCAGTCATGCCTGTGAATATACAGATTGTGGAACGCCTTATCCTAGAACATCGACTCATAACCTGTCGCGAAATTGTACAAGAGGCAAGTCTTTCTCTGGATACGGTGAATGCTATCAAACATGAACATTTGCATTTTCCGAAGGTTAGTGCATAAAGAGTTGAAGCCTGCTCGACCTCATACGGCCCACCGCACTATGTGCCATCTACAGCGATTCTTCTGGCCGGTATTGCCATATTCACCTTACAGCCCAGACCTCGCTCCAAGCGATTTCTAACTGTTTGGACCCCTAAAAGAATTCCTGGGAGGTCAGCAATTCAGCACTGATGACGAAGTGAAACAGACTGTCTTTGATTGGTTCAGACATACTGACAAATCGTTCTACGCTGAAGCTTTTCAATCATTACTTAAGCAATGGGATAACTGCATAAACGTTGCAGTATATTACATATTTAAAAAAAAGCACTTTGACAACTTGAAAAACTAAATTGTTTCCTTACTAAAAAAAAGTGCCGGTTTGACTTGAACACGCCTCGTATATTGAAGGTCTATGTCATCATCATATAGAATGTGCTTGGTAGAACGTCGCCCCATCACAGCCCGTCTGAAAGAAACACGATCTCTTGCCAAACCTCCAGCCTGCTCCAGAGGCAAGCCTCCCTTGACATCATGATGCCATCACCTTCTTGGTCTGCCTCCCTTGACTGGCACCATACCTTTGTGTCTGTTGGTGCGGCTAAAGTATTTAATTTTTGTTGTTTATGATGGAATTTAGGAACCGGTTCTCTTTGCCCACCTCTTGTTGAATCTGTCTGGGCAGTACGTCGGTCTATATTGTAGGTCTATGCAGTAGGTCCATGTAGTAGGTCCATGCTAAGATCTCTCTCTCTCTCTCTCTCTCTCTCTCTCTCTCTCTCTCTGTCACTCACCCACTCTCTGTCTGCCTCTTTCTCTCTTTTTAAGTTGTGGCCCTTGTGGCTATCCACAGCTATGGCGTACGTCTCAAACGCCGAAATCGATTATGTCATTACGTAACGGCGTGGCGGGGTCTGCAGATTGCCAGAGATTGAACAAGTCTATCGATTATCATGCAATGCGATTGTTCGTCCTGAATGAAGGGAGCTAATCGTGCTGCCATTATTGTCGAATTTACAGGGCAGGCTAATTGTGAACCCGATCAGAAGAGCCCACCTTCATCTCCCACACACCTCCTACTCACATACATCAACACCTGAGCCGCATCGCCAGGACAAGGCGACGAGGACGTGGCAAATTACCACTCTAGGTCACAGGTTTCAATTCCAATCAACATGTTTCTAATAAGAGTTTTAAACATGAAAAGAAAGTTTAGATCAAATAAAGATAGTAGAACTGTATGTGAATGATTGCCGAATGTTTAGCGACAGATCACGACAGCAAAAACAAACAAGAAATCTGTTCAAATCTATCCAACAACTAGCATCAGCTGCTCTGCATCACTGTGTGACTACTTACTGACTGAATTGTTCGTACACCTGCACTTCCCATGGTGCTCTCACTGTTGTATGACGTGTGCTGTCATCTATCCATCAGTTACGTGGTCTTCCTCGTGCGTTGTAGCCAGACCGAGAATGGGACGATCGCCGTGGTAGTTGATCAGCTCCAATTTTCAGGAGATGACCGAACCATCTTCATCTTTCCTGTCTCGATGAGTGGTCAGCACGAGGACTAGGTCTCACCGCTCGATGAGTGGTCAGCACGAGGACTAGGTCTCACCGCTCGATGAGTGGTCAGCACGAGGACTAGGTCTCACCGCGCGATGAGTGGTCAGCACGAGGACTAGGTCTCACCGCTCGATGAGTGGTCAGCACGAGGACTAGGTCTCACCGCTCGATGAGTGGTCAGCACGAGGACTAGGTCTCACCGCTCGATGAGTGGTCAGCACGAGGACTAGGTCTCATCGCTCGATGAGTGGTCAGCACGAGGACTAGGTCTCACCGCTCGATGAGTGGTCAGCACGAGGACTAGGTCTCACCGCTCGGTGAGTGGTCAGCACGAGGACTAGGTCTCACCGCTCGGTGAGTGGTCAGCACGAGGACTAGGTCTCACCGCTCGATGAGTGGTCAGCACGAGGACTAGGTCTCATCGCTCGATGAGTGGTCAGCACGAGGACTAGGTCTCACCGCTCGATGAGTGGTCAGCACGAGGACTAGGTCTCACCGCTCGGTGAGTGGTCAGCACGAGGACTAGGTCTCACCGCTCGGTGAGTGGTCAGCACGAGGACTAGGTCTCACCGCTCGGTGAGTGGTCAGCACGAGGACTAGGTCTCACCGCTCGGTGAGTGGTCAGCACGAGGACTAGGCCTCACCGCACTTATCATGTCATCTCACCTGGTGACATCATTTCTCATGTCATCTCACCTGGTGACATCATTTCTCATGTCATCTCACCTGGTAACATCATTTCTCATGTCATCTCACCTGGTGACATCATTTCTCATGCCATCTCACCTGGTGACATCATTTCTCATGGTATCTCACCTGGTGACATCATTTCTCATGTCATCTCACCTGGTAACATCATTTCTCATGGTATCTCACCTGGTGACATCATTTCTCATGTCATCTCACCTGGTGACATCATTTCTCATGCCATCTCACCTGTTGACATCCTTTCTCATGTCATCTCACCTGGTGACATCATTTCTCATGTTATCTCACCTGGTAACATCATTTCTCATGTCATCTCACCTGGTGACATCATTTCTCATGTCATCTCACCTGTGACATCATTTCTCATGTTATCTCACCTTGTGACATCATTTCTCATGTCATCTCACCTGGTGACATCATTTCTCATGTGAATCATGAACTGCAGAAAGCGGAGGATGAAGTCTCAAATGCTAGGAATATGGCAGAGAGAGAGAGAGAGAGAGAGAAAGAGAAAGAGAGAGAGAGAGAGAGAGAGAGAGAGAGAGAGAGCAATATATGGAAGCAAATATCCCCCTCAAGGTCATCACTGAACCAAATAACAAGAGACAGCTGGAAGAACAAAACAGAAAGCCTCAATCTAGATCAAGAATGGAACAAACTATGGAATCTAGTCAGAGCCATGAATGACCAAACACCATCAAATAAACAATTTACCATCAAACAGGGCGACAACATGCTTACCGGAAAAAAGCAGCAAACACCTTTATAGAACATTATGCCAGAGCAAACCACATCGATGTCCCTACAGACAGGCATACATATATAAGCGAAGAACAAAAGAGCCACGACAACATCAAGATGGCACCAGAGGAGCACATGATCGCAAAACTAATAATGAAAGAAAAGGATGTGGCCATGAGAACTCTAAAAAAAAAGAAATCGCCCGGAAAAGATGGAATAACAAATGAAATGCTGATGGGCTTGGGCCAAACAGCAAAGAGAAAGTTACTATCAGTCCTGAACCAAAGCTGGAAAAGGGGAATTGTACCGCAGGCATGGAAAGACGCTGTACTCATACCAGTACCAAAGAAAGAAAAAGATAGAACAGATACAAATGGATACAGGCCTATCAGTCTACTGAGCTGTGTAGGAAAGCTGATGGAGCGTATGATAAACACCAGACTGATGTGGCATCTGGAAGCAAAACACATACTAATTCCACAGCAAACAGGTTTTAGACAGCACAGATCCACTGAGGACCAAATCACTCTCATAGCCCAGGAAATAGAGGATGCTTACCATTAGAAAAAGCACACAGTAGTGGTTTGGGTGGATCTAGAGAAGGCATTTGACAAGGTGTGGAATGAGGGACTTAAAGTCAAGCTACGAAGAAGTGAAGTGTGTGGGAAAATGTACAGATGGATCAGCCACTACATCGAAAACAGAACAGCCAGAGTTCATGTACAAGAACAGATGAGCAAAAAGGTGACACTGGGGCAAGGAGTATCCCAAGGAGGGGGGGGGGGGGGGGTACTGTCACCCACACTTTTTCTGGTGTATATAAACAAGATCATAGAGAATATACCAAGAAGAGTCCACAGCTCCATGTTTGCAGACGATCTGGCTATGTAGACCTCTGAAAAAAATCTCACCGTAGCAAACAATCGGATGCAGCAGGCCCTAACATCGTTGGAGGAGTGGGCGATATTCTCGCTTTCAAATAAACCACAGAACACCAAAATGAGTCTTAATGGCAAATATCTGCGACAAAACGACAACCCAAACTACCTGGAAGTCACATTTGATCGGCGCACGACATGGAAAAGTCAGATCGAGAGAAACCGAATGAGAGCCAGACAAAGAATGGCAATCATGAGGAAACTTGCTGGCACAAGCTGGGGAACAGACGAAAGAATACTAAAGAAACTGTACACTGGAAGAGTGAGACCAGTTCTCGAGTATGGCATTGCGGCATGGACAACAGCAGCAAAGGCGAACTTTGATAAAATTAACAAACTTCAAAGTCAAGCCATGAGAGTTATAACAGGAGGCATGAAGTCAACGCCAATTATAGAACTTGAAAAGATTACAAATCTGAAACCCATGACCGACAGAAGAGACTGCAGAGCCCAGCAGCAAGCAGAGAAACTAAGAAGACTGACAGACCATCCAATGCATCAGAGACTAAATAGATTTGGAAATGGGAAACTAAAGCGGAGAAACTTTGCAGAAATAGCCAAATTAAAGATGAGCGAAGACCCTATTAACACCGTAACAACACTAAAGCCCATCCCTACTGTACGCAAACCCACATGGAAGCAGCATATCATTCCGGAGGTGGTAGAAAATATACCAGGTATTTGAAACAAGAACAGCCAGACTGAAAAAGAAAGAAGAGACATAACCCTAAGGTACATAGCGGAAAACTACCCAAGCATACACCGACAGTTCTGTAACAAACACAACACAGAATGGAGGGGGAGGGGTATTCCTGAGCCTACCAAATGGTAGAAAAATAACACTGTCAGTGGCAACTGGAAAATTCTCAAGCAATTTCAGAGCGGAGGCAGAGGCACTGAGGGCTGCAGTAGAAGCAATGCTCACATGAGAAAGCAATGAAAGCCAGACAGTCCTGTTCACAAATGCCGTGGTTGTGGTCACAGCACTAAAAAGCCAGAAAAATACTGAACTTAATGATTTAAAAGCAGTACTCTGTCAACTATGCCAGCAGTCCGCACCAAAAAGAGTAGTGGTACAGTGGGTTCCATCCCACTGTAACATCCAAGGCAACGAGGAGGCAGACAGACTGGCAAAAGAAGGTGCAAGACTACCACAACCAAATTCTAGTGTGACCTACGAAGAGTCCAAAAGCCTTATAAGGGCCACATACATCGCCAAATGGGAAACAGAACATACTGGCTACACAAAAAACGATGCCTATTACCATCTGAACAGAAGAGAGCAGGTCGTGGTCTTCAGCCTCCGCACAGGCCAGAACAGACTGAGGTACCACCTATTCAATAAACTGAAGATAGGTGGCACTGACGAATGCTCGTGTGGCACAGGGAAAATGACCGCTGAACATCTTCTGCAAAATTGCCCAACATACGAGAACCAGAGAAAGCACATGTGGCCATCACCAGTGGCGACACTAGACAAGCTCTATGGCAGTGTTGACAGCCTCAGGATGACCACTACTTTCTTCTAACAAATCCAAGTTGACGTCTGACAGCGTACGAAGAAGAAGAAGAAGAAGAAGAAGAAGAAGAAGAAGAAGAAGAAGAAGAAGACGTATAACTTAAGACGGTCTTTGCTGGACGCCTGTGCTTGCATGGAGCCTTGTCTAGCGCCGATCCTTGTTCTAATTTATGACCTGATAATCCCTGGTTTCAGTTGGGATGTACAATGCAGCGTTGGTTTTACCTTGCCTTCCGATTCATAAAATAAATTAAATGCGCAACCATTGAAACAATATTGTATGTCTCCACTAAAAGAAAATACTCTCACCAAATCTAAACAATGTCACGTGACTCAGGTCACTGTTGACCTCAAATCTAGACAATGTCACGTGACTCAGGTCACTGTTGACCTCAAATCTAAACAATGTCACGTGACTCAGGTCACTGTTGACCTCAAATCTAAACAATGTCACGTGACTCAGGTCACTGTTAACCTCAAATCTAGACAATGTCACGTGACTCGGGTCACTGTTGACCTAAAATCTAAACAATGTCTCGTGACTCAGGTCACTGTTGACCACAAATCTAGACAATGTCCCGTGACTCAGGTCACTGTTGACCTCAAATCTAAATAATGTCACGTGACTCAGGTCACTGTTGACCTCAAATCTAGACAATGTCACGTGACTCAGGTCACTGTTGACCTCAAATCTAAACAATGTCACGTGACTCAGATCACTGTTGACCTCAAATCTAGTCAATGCCATATGGTAAGGCTACTTTTGACGTCAAATACAAATAACATCGCGTGGCTCATACGACTAATCTTGTCCTTCTGTCACTGGTTGTGTTCGGTCACTCCATCCTTGGCCAGTCCTTCCGACCCACTGGAAAACCCCCTTGAAATACAGACGACTAAATGAGGAAACGTTCATGAGTCAACTATTGTCTGTTTCACAATGGTAGCCATCAATTGCCACTTTTTATCATAATAACTCTTACACCGATATACTTAATGTTTTGCACGTGAACATATCTTTTCAATGTCTCAATGATTTAATAAATTGACATTGTGTCAGGTAGTGCTTCTTCTTCAAGTGGCTAGTACCTTTTATATTTGCTAGCAAAGGAATGATATTGTCCCTTGAGGACATAATTTACTGTAAATTTATTTTGTTATTGACTTTCTTTAAGCAAAGGCGTCTCTCTAATTCGAATGAGATTTTCTACTTTAGGTTCCAAGTAATACGCTTTTGTAATGTAGTTCATGTGTTTTAGGAGCTGTAAGATATAACTGGGCATCCTGTAGAAAAAATGTGTGAAAATGTAAAAGCAAATTAGAAAAGAAAATACATACTTCAGATGAATTAGTTCAGTTTTATAAATGGATGTTGTAGCAAACAATAAATGGCTATAATTCAGTTCTGAGATCCATCTTCTAGCTGATTGGGGTGGCCTTGAAAATGAGCGTTTTGCCAAGGTGATGGAAACTTATATTTCTCGGAAAGCAAACATGTAGGGTAATTTTTCAATTAATCATAGTCGGATGATTCCAGCACATTGATGACTGCTCTCAGAAGGAAGAGCGACAGTCCACCTTTTTTTAAATAGCCTTCTTTCTCTATCAAGACATGGCCCTCACATTTGGCCCAATAATATCTGACTAAATTTGAGAAGGCTGCATACTTTTGTTCCTGCATATCGCATATTATGAAAATTTTAATTTCAACTGCTACTTGTCCTTAAAGGAGTAGCATCTAGTGAGTGGTATTATTTTTATAATTGTTGTAACTTTATTTTGATAATGATGTATCCATATCAAATATGGGCACGTGCTGTAAAGATGGTCATACTACAACATAATATCATTTATTGTTATGTACAAATAATAATTTTTAATGGAATTTAACCAAAAAAATACTGAACGTTTATATGCCAAAAAAACTAGCAGCACTCTGCATGTAATTTCTGTCTTTGATCATGCACACTTCATTTATGTCTTATAATGTTTTTCAAGATTATCCCTTTATTATAAACTACATCCAAAGCTACATATTTTATGATTGTGTTGTTATGAAAATGTAAATATTTACTTAATTTTGCTTATAAATCTGATACTCCAAATTATAATAACTCTTACACATTGTAAGATAACTCGATGTTCATAGTTCACAACTACGCCATGGTTTCTAGAATATATGTGCAGAGTTGCAGGACAATTGTTTAAAAACAAAAAAGTTATCACACCAGCCGTCTCTACTGTGATGTTTCGCGACAAGTTTTGGACGCAACTTTTACCATTTTCTGATGATTAAATACCTTGATTCTTATCAATGACCTCCAACCTGATATATAAACCCAGTAACTGCCTGCCAATCATCAATGACCCCCAACCTGATATATAAACCCAGTAACTGCCTGCCAATCATCAATGACCCACAACCTGATATATAAACCCAGTAACTGCCTGCCAATCATCAATGACCCACAACCTGATATATAAACCCTTCAGTAACTGCCTGCCAATCATCAATGACCTCCAACCTGATATATAAACCCAGTAACTGCCTGCCAATCATCAATGACCCACAACCTGATATATAAACCATTCAGTAACTGCCTGTCAATCATCAATGACCAACCTGATATATAAACCCTCCAGTAACTGCCTGCCAACCATCAATGACCAACCTGATATATAAACCCTCCAGTAACTGCCTGCCAATCATCAATGACCCCTAACCTGAGATATAAACCCTCCAGTAACTGATTGCCAACCATCAATGACCAACTTGATATATAAACCCTCCAGTAACTGCCTGCCAACCATCAATGACCAACCTGATATATAAACCCTCCAGTAACTGCCTGCCAATCATCAATGACCCCTAACCTGATATATAAACCCTCCAGTAACTGCCTGCCAACCATCAATGACCAACCTGATATATAAACCCTCCAGTAACTGCCTGCCAACCATCAATGACCAACCTGATATATAAACCCTCCAGTAACTGCCTGCCAACCATCAATGACCAACCTGATATATAAACCCTTCAGTAACTGCCTGTCAATCATCCAGTACAAATATCTTCCTCCTTTTTGCCCTCCTAGCATCATAGGATGCCTTAATAGCTTTTCTCTGAGTTCTATTTTTGCGACAAAATGTTCTTGTGTTGACAGGACTCTCTCAGATACCTGCAAGTCTGTCATTCCATTTCCTCCATTACCAACAAAGATTTCGTCCCATGATTATAAACAGAAACCGCAATACCAACAACAGCTTTCACAATAGTTTGTCCATGATTCGCATTCTTGGGACATAATGTCAAGATAACACTGTTCATGTCCATGATTCTTATTCTTGGGACATAATGTCAAGATAACACTGTTCTGTCAATCATTGACATTTTGTTTTTATTTCAAAACACTTTTTAGTAGTTCATTCCTGTCGCGGTCCTAAAATACTGGTTTTATATTAGCCATAACAACAGGAGGTAGGTTACGGGTGTGTTTGTATGAACAGTTTCATCTGCTGCAGCTTTTTTATATGGATACCATTTGTTGTGGCTGGTTTTATAATTTGGTAGTGACAAGTTCATAACACCACAGAACATCTGCAGGTCTGCAAGCCATCCACAAATACATTTCAATGCTGACACAGCCCACCTGTTTATGGAATTCACACTCAAATTACCCCTTTATATTTTATTACATGAAGAAAATGATGTATACTACAATTGTTTCTGCTACAATGAAACTTAAACTCACTGCCTAGACTATTCCTCTTTGTCTCTAGCAATTGTGCATTGGAATAACAAAAGTGACAAACAAGTTCTGTAACTATTTTTTTAAAATTGAGTATTCAAATGCCAATTATTCTACTGTCTTCCATCCAGCTCTTCGTGGACATTCTCATCTTCGCTTAGAATTAAATGTGACTCACAAGGTCATCCAATGTCCATCTCTTTATTTCTGACCGAGTGGGCGGGGTCAGTGAACTTTTAAAATGTTCAATGTTAATGTTGTTATGTTTACCAGAACGTAATCCCAGACCTAACCTACAGTCCACTAGATAAATAAATTGTCACATAGTTCGACATCTTCTGCTTTGGTAGACCTATCACCATAGAACTTACGTTTCCTATTAACTTTCTTTCTTATCTTCGCGTCACATGATTCTATTTCTCAAAATTGTTACAAAACTGTTTTTCTTTGAAAATTACAATTTGTATGAGCTAAAATTGTGACTAACATATCCTGTCATATGCATTAAGTGGGGAGTGCTCATTATATTGTATTTTTTTAAGGGAGCTTGAAAACCCCTCATTGTTTGTTCTGATAACTAAATTCTAGGGGAGTAATAATTTGAAACTAGTAACTGGCAGCCATTTATAATTTTTTTTTTCTAGATATGTTTACTTACCCCAGACTTATTTGACAGTCTATATCTTAAACAAGTACAGATGCTAAACATTAAATTCAAGTTGTATTTGAAAGAAGATTATATTTCCCAAACAGCCCAACAAAATTCAATTTACTGAAGAAAACGCATTTTTACCACATTATATGTGGCATTTTAGCCCAAACGAGTTCATATGAGTTTAAGTGTAAATGGTAAGGTGGCAGTCTCACATATACCGCCATGCTCTTGGATCAACTTGTCATTATGAAATATATTTTCCTTTCATGTGTGTATGGAAGAGTAAGATTATAATCAACTATCCAAAGGGTATATTAAACCCGAATATGGTCAATGGTGAACCTCTGGAAAGTGTTGCGCAGTTCAGATAACTTGGAGCAGATATGAATGCGAAGGGGTCTAGAGCGGAGATTCAGTCAAGAACAGCGATGGCCATGGTTGCCCTAACAATAATCTGGAAAGACAAAAACATTAGTCTTAAATCAAAGCTGAATTAATGCATCCAATGGTCACCTCGGTACACCTGTACGCGTGTGAGACTTGGACTCTGATGGCTGCCCTAGAACGTAAAATGTGCGCAATGGAAATGAGGTGCTTGCGAAGAATTCTTGGCATTTCATATTTAGATCGCGTTACAAACGAGAGTGTTCTTGAAATTGTTAGGAAGGAGTTAGATCAATATAAAAACCTATTGACAATAGTAAAAACACGAAAATGACACGGTATTGACATATATCATATTCGGTGGGGCTGACCAAGACCATCCTGCAAGGAACTGTACCTATGAAGTGGGAGAGAGGGAGACTAAAAAAGAGATGGAACGACAATACAAAAGATTGGACAGAAAGATCTGTAGCTGAAACTAATACCCTGGCAAAAAATCGAGACTTGTGGCGGGAACTGGTTCGACAAACTGAAATAACGGTGCACAAGCGACGTTCTAGATTACTGGATATATATATATATATATATATATATATATATATATATATATATATATATATATATATATATATATATATATATATATATATATATATATACAGGCATCTGACGATAACGTTGTGTTGATCCTAGCTTTATCCACCATGGCGAAAACCTCCCCACACGTTTTTTTTGCCCCAGAGAATACGACCTGGGCCCTAATCTTTTTGCTTGATCTGTTACATCTATGTACTTGCTCAAACATTTATTAACTGCATAAGGAACACACCGAAGGCTGACATAACTGTTGAAAACCAGTGCGCTTTGGGTTCAAGCTGAACAGATTTCGTAAAACACGGGGAACAAGTTATTTCAAAAAAATACTTACCTTCATGAAAGGGGTAATCATTTCAAAGGACTGGTTTCATTATGAGAGCTGGTTGTTGTATACCGGAAATAAATAAAAGAAGTTGGGTATTCAGTTTGTTTGAGGGCAGGATTCTGTGAAAGGATCACTCTCAACGGTGATTTGTTGTGTTCTGTACCGTTATTTGTTCTCTCTGTGTGGATGATGTATGGATTGATTATAAACCTTGTAACAAGATGAGGGCTGATTAGTTGTGTAATTTAGTTGGCCTATACATATGACGTTTCAAGGGTATTTTCCCTTATGAGTCAAAATCCCTGTTTCCTTCCATTACCTCCCTGTACCATCCCCCTCTCTATGAGCGACAGGGGCAACCATACGACTACTTGTGACACGATTAATGTGTGGCCCGTCTCTTCATCAACACACGAACTAGACATATTTATACTTTAAATTGAAACTCTCTATTTTCCCACGCCTTACGATCAGTAAAGATAATAAAAGCCTTAACACTCAAACTAATCAAATCTACAAATTTCTACCAGCTCATAGAGTGTCCAGGTGGTCTGTGGCAGCCTGAGCTTAAGCTTACACTCGCTCCCTCGTGTGACTCGGGGATGGAATTAATTTGTGAGTATAATTTATAGAACTTAATTAAGCTGTGTAAACCAACCCCGTGGTGGGGGATACTCCGTCCGAGCTGCGTGACAACAACCTTCATTCAGCTAACACCGCGTGAGCTGACGGTTCCTGGACCGAATCTTCAAATATCTATACGAGTTTTAAGTATTTCATTAAAGTTTCATTCAGACGTCGGAGGCCAAAAGATGCGACCCATTATTGGGACTTCTAAACCAGGCGACGACTTGACATCGTCTCATATCATTTAAACATACCAGTCGGGGGCCAGACGGCTGCCACAATTAACATTTCAATTTTCTCTACCTCGTTCAAGTTTTCTCACTGTCACGGAGAAGTGCTAGGCTCTGCATTGTATCACGTTCATGGAGAAGTTCTAAGCTCTGCATTGTCTGACTTACGTTCATGGAGAAGTTCTAAGCTCTGCATTGTCTGACTTACCTTCATGTAGACGTTCTAAGCTCTGCATTGTCTGACTTGCGTTCAAGGAGAAGTTCTAAGCTCTGCATTGTCTCACGTTCATGGAGAAGTTCTAAGCTCTGCATTGTCTGACTTACGTTCATGGAGAAGTTCTAAGCTCTGCATTGTCTGACTTACGTTCATGGAAAAGTTCTAAGCTCTGCATTGTCTCACGTTCATGGAGAAGTTCTAAGCTCTGCATTGTCTGACTTACGTTCATGGAGAAGTTCTAAGCTCTGCATTGTCTGACTTACGTTCATGGAGAAGTTCTAAGCTCTGCATTGTCTCACGTTCATGGAGAAGTTCTAAGCTCTGCATTGTCTGACTTACGTTCATGGAGAAGTTCTAAGCTCTGCATTGTCTGACTTATGTTCATGGAGAAGTTCTAAGCTCTGCATTGTCTCACGTTCATGGAGAAGTTCTAAGCTCTGCATTGTCTGACTTACGTTCATGGAGAAGTTCTAAGCTCTGCATTGTCTGACTTACGTTCATGGAGAAGTTCTAAGCTCTGCATTGTCTCACGTTCATGGAGACGTTCTAAGCTCTGCATTGTCTGACGTACGTTCATGGAGAAGTTCTAAGCTCTGCATTGTCTGACTTACGTTCATGGAGAAGTTCTAAGCTCTGCATTGTCTCACGTTCATGGAGAAGTTCTAAGCTCTGCATTGTCTGACTTACGTTCATGGAGAAGTTCTAAGCTCTGCATTGTCTGACTTACGTTCATGGAGAAGTTCTAAGCTCTGCATTGTCTCACGTTCATGGAGAAGTTCTAAGCTCTGCATTGTCTCACGTTCATGGAGAAGTTCTAAGCCCTGCATTGTCTCACGTTCATGGAGAAGTTCTAAGCCCTGCATTGTCTCACGTTCATGGAGAAGTTCTAAGCTCTGCATTGTCTCACGTTCATGGAGAAGTTCTAAGCTCTGCATTGTCTCACGTTCATGGAGGCCCGGCATTGTCTCACTGATGCCCAGATAATTATACCTGTCAGATTGTTGCACTCTCTGTGTGGGATAAATGGGAGAGAACGATTGGAGAGAGTAGACCCACTCCACCAGCCACAGAGAGTAACAGTCTAGACCCACTCCACCAGCTACAGAGAGTAACAGTATAGACCCACTCCACCAGCTACAGAGAGTAACAGTATAGACCCACTCCACCAGCCACAGAGAGTAACAGTATAGACCCACTCCACCAGCCACAGAGAGTAACAGTATAGACCCAATCCACCAGCTACAGAGACACCAGCAAACTGCAACCTTCCGCATGAGAACGGGCCACACCAGACTACTGGTCCGCGTTTCGGCTCAAAATCTCCCAAAACAATTGAATGTCTATGTGGGACAGGAGTGCAGATCCCTGAACACGTACTTCAGGAATGCCCGGCCCACAAATAACTAAGATGCCAGACCTGGCCAGATGGAGCAGAGCTGAGACAAAAACTCTGGGGTCACCGCTCAGACCTGGCCAGATGGAGCAGAACTGAGACAAAAACTTTGGGGTCACCGCTCAGACCTGGACTGGGGACTTCATCCTGGCGATAGGACTGAAAAGTTAGCCTGATCAGAAAACATGAACGAAAAAGAAGACAAATAAGAGGATGAATGCTTTCGATAAGTTCCCCCGTGTTCTCAGGATTTCCCAGAAGCCACTTCCAGCGTTTGATCCTAGAAGTAGATGTCTCACTGCCAGCGTTTGATCCTGGAAGTAGATGTCTCACTTCCAGCGTTTGTTCCTGGAATTAGATGTCTCACTTCCAGCGTTTGATCCTGGAAGTAGATATGTCATTTCCAGCGTTTGATCCTGGAAGTAGATGTCTCACTTCCAGCGTTTGATCCGGGAAGTAGATGTCTCGCTTCCAGCGTTTGATCCTGGAAGTAGATGTGTCACTTCCAGCGTTTGATCCTGGAAGTAGATGTGTCACTTCCAGCGTTTTATCCTGGAAGTGGATGTCTCACTTCCAGCGTTTGATCCTGGAAGTAGATGTGTCACTTCCATCGTTTGGTCCTGGAAGTAGATGTGTCACTTCCAGCGTTTGATCCTGGAAGTAGATGTGTCACTTCCAGCGTTTGATCCTGGAAGCAGATGTTTTCCTGCCAGCGTTTGATCCTGGAAGTAGATGTGTCACTTCCAGCGTTTGATCCTGGAAGTAGATGTGTCACTTCCAGCGTTTGATCCTGGAAGTAGATGTGTCACTTCCAGCGTTTGGTCCTGGAAGTAGATGTGTCACTTCCATCGTTTAATCCGGGAAGTAGATGTCTCACTTCCAGCGTTTGATCCTGGAAGTAGATGTGTCACTTCCAGCGTTTGGTCCTGGAAGTAGATGTGTCACTTCCACCGGTTGATCCTGGAAGTAGATGTGTTACTTCTAGCGTTTGATCCTGGAAGTAGATGTGTTACTTCTAGCGTTTGATCATGGAAGTAGATGTGTCACTTCCAGCGTTTGATCCTGGAAGTAGATGTGTCACTTCCAGCGTTTGATCCTGGAAGTAGATGTGTCACTTCCAGCGTTTGATCCTAGAAGTAGATGTGTCACTTCCAGTGTTTGATCATGGAAGTAGATGTGTCACTTCCAACGTTTGATCCTGGAAGTAGACGTGTCTTAGAGTGCTATGCTTCACACCATCACATGTCTGAGAAGTTTTGTTTCTTAACAACCATTTTCTTCTAATGAAGAGAGATAATTGTTTGCTAGCTAACCATGACATGAAGCGTCTTCGTAACTCAGTCTGCAACTGATAAATGCGTCGTGGTGACACCACAAGAACTGGACTTGGATACAAAAATGGGTCGAATGAGATCTTGCTTAGTGACTGGACTTCTTCTGGGAATGTGTATAGCTTGCCAATGGGGAACTGAGACGCATGTCCAGGTGTCCAGACAGGCACAACATACTGATCAGGACATCACAAAAGGGCCAATACACTGGTCAAGACCACACTCTCTCTCTTCCATGTAGCGTTACATGAGAACGGGCAGTGTTAAAGGCTGACGAAGTGTGAATAGATTTGATCCCCGTAGTAGCAAACGTCACGCAGAATAAGCCAAGCATAGCAAAACCGCCTGGAGGACCCCGGTCCACCGTCATCAACATGCTCCGAATGTGAGGAAAGCTACTATAACCCACCACTTAATGCCCTTTTTACGGCCCACAAAAGGGTAAACTGACTCACTGTGGACATTTAACAGCAGCAGTGAAAGCAGTTAGATAATGGTGGATAATGGTGGATAATGGTGGATACTGGTGGATAATGGTGGATAATGGTGGATAATGATGGATAATGGTGGTAATGGTGGATAACGTTGATGCTCGCGTATTTATTGCCCTGAACTGGAGGTGCAGGGTGTAGCGGGGGATGGAGGGGGTAAATCGAGAGCAAACTTGGATTACAATTCTAGCAAGTCAGGCTCGAAACCAGCTCCTGTCCAGTTTGACTGGTCTTGTCGGAGAACCACTTCCTGTCCAGTTTGACTGGTCTTGTCGGAGAACCACTTCCTGTCCAGTTTGACTGGTCTTGTTGGTGAACCACTTCCTGTCCAGTTTGTCTGGTCTTGTTGGTGAACCACTTCCTGCCCAGTTTTGTCTTGTTGGTGAACCACTTCATGTCCAGTTTGACTGGTCTTGTCGGGGAACCACTTCCAGTTTGTCTGGTCTTGTTGGTGAACCACTTCCTGTCCAGTTTGGTCTCGTTGGTGAACCACTTCCTGTCCAGTTTGACTGGTCTTGTCGGGGAACCACTTCCTATCCAGTTTGACTGGTCTTGTCGGGGAACCACTTCCTGTCCAGTTTGACTGGTCTTGTCGGGGAACCACTTCCTGTCCAGTTTGACTGGTCTTGTTGGTGAACCACTTCCTGTCCAGTTTTAACTGGTTTTTCATGGATTATTCTCGTTAAGACCACTTATCCACGTACAGAAAGGATTGACAAAACTACTGTACCATAAAACTGCCGTAGTAGAACACATGACAGACACACACGCGCATGCATACCACTAGCCAATACGTCCTGATATCGCCCAAAGGACTGCAGTCTGGTGTGGAAAGGGCGTGCCTTCGTCAGTAGAATCCAGAAAGACAAACCGTTAAACAAACACAAGAAAATGACAGCCCGGAAAGCTCATCTGAAAATGTTCAATGCAGCGTGTCAAACCATAAAGTTAATCTTTGCCTGCTTACCGCAGCACCGCCAGATCACGTGACACAGTTGCCCCAAGGACAAAGTTAAGATCGGTCAAGCGTACTCAAGAAACAAGCTAACTCACGTTCCTCCTGTGAGAGCCGTCCAATGATGGCGAGCTCGTGTAACCTCTGTTCTCGTCTCCACAACGACAGTAATGTTGTTCCTCATATTGTTTGTGAAATTGTTGACGGACCAAGACGTTTACCAGCTGGTCAAACTTGAATGTGTTGAGGGTCCTAAAGCTAACACAAACAAAACCCTCCTACCGTCCCACCATGGAGACTCGGTCGCTAAAGCTGCATGTTTTTCTTTCATCAGTTTGGAGTTGTCCTACATCATCCAGCTGACGATATTCGTTTTTGTTGAGCTTAGTTACACCCCGACCACTCGACCGTCAATGGTCGCAGACACCCCGACCTCTCGACCGTCAATGGTCACAGAACTCATCTAACGCTAATTTGAAATCTGAGACAGGTAGATGCCGCTACCTCATCCCACAATCTGATCACGCCCTCTGGCAAGCCTTGTTTCCTGTCTCATGTTTGGAACATTTTATTTTGTTTCTTTCTGGCTAATTCGTCACTTTAAAAAGGAATGGAACACACGGGAGCAGAACAAAGCTGTGACATTGAGCAGGAAGGATACTTTCAATAAAGGATGCTGGGAACATTTATAACACATCACGTGATGTCTGAGACTCTCGCTGTTCCTGGTCTCGGGCCAAAGGAGCCCTCAACAAGGCTGCCAAGATAGCAGACGGCAGGAGAAATGCGAACAGGAAGTGTGAAGACTTGATATTTGTAAAGACGAAGACGAGACTTGTGAAGTGGAGGGAAGGAGCCCTAACTAGGTGTGTAACGAACTGTAGGCAGTTACATGAGAAGTGGAGGTCCTATCTCTATTAGCCAAGTCAGTTGCACCCCGACACTGCAAGAAAGTTGTGGGGTCCTTTGACAATGTTATGTTTGACATGATTTCCCGTTTTGTTCCCGGAAACTGTATACCCCTGGCTTCATCTAAATGAGGACGCAAAGCGAGGCGCTGTGAATAGCAAGACTGGTCTGTAATCAATGATGGAGTGTTGTTTGCAGACGTCCTTGGGGCGATGTAGCCGTCCTGCCAGATGTGGTTTGGAGAGTTCCTAATTTCGTCCGGGGAATGTCAGGAGAAGTTTTAATTGGAAGTTTGTAGTCTTTTGTTGGAGTGGTTGCAGAATACGGAGAACACTTGGCCATCAGCAGTTTGGTAACGTGTGGCGTCACTTGGGAGGGTAATAATGTGGGGACACTGATGGTGCGTGCAGTTTGTAGATGGCGGTCTGGCTGATGGAGAGGGTGGTCTGACTGATGGAGAGGGTGGTCTGACTGTAGGAGAGGGTGGTCTGACTGTAGGAGAGGGCGATCTGACTGATGGAGAGGGTGGTCTGACTGATGGAGAGGATGGTCTGGCTGAGGGAGAGGGTGGTCTGGCTGGTGGAGAGGATGGTCTGGCTGGTGGAGAGGATGGTCTGGATGGTGGAGAGAGTGGTCTGGCTGATGGAGAGGGGGGTCTGACTGATGGAGAGGGTGGTCTGGCTGAGGGAGAGGGTGGTCTGGCTGGTGGAGAGGATCGTCTGGATGGTGGAGAGAGTGGTCTGACTGATGGAGAGGGTGGTCTGACTGTAGGAGATGGTGGTCTGACTGATGGAGAGGGTGGTCTGGCTGATGGAGAGGGTGGTCTGGCTGGTGGAGAGGATCGTCTGGATGGTGGAGAGAGTGGTCTGACTGATGGAGAGGGTGGTCTGACTGTAGGAGATGGTGGTCTGACTGATGGAGAGGGTGGTCTGGCTGATGGAGAGGGTGGTCTGACTGATGGAGAGGATGGTCTGGATGGTGGAGAGGGTGGTCTGGCTGATGGAGAGGGTGGTCTGGATGGTGGAGAGGATGGTCTGACTGATGGAGAGGGTGGTCTGACTGATGGAGAGGGTGGTCTGACTGATGGAGAGGATGGTCTGACTGGTGGAGAGGATGGTCTGGATGGTGGAGAGGGTGGTCTGCATGGTGGAGAGGGTGGTCTGGATGGTGGAGAGGGTGGTCTGACTGATGGAGAGTATGGTCTGACTGATGGAGAGGGTTGTCTGGATGGTGGAGAGGGTGGTCTGACTGATGGAGAGGGTGGTCTGACTGATGGAGAGGGTGGTCTGGCTGGTGGAGAGGATGGTCTGGATGGTGGAGAGGGTGGTCTGGATGGTGGAGAGGATGGTCTGACTGATGGAGAGGGTGGTCTGGATGGTGGAGAGAGTGGTCTGACTGATGGAGAGGATGGTCTGACTGTAGGAGAGGGCGATCTGACTGATGGAGAGGGTGGTCTGGTCGGTGGAGAGGGTGGTCTGGCTGATGGAGAGGGTGGTCTGGATAGTGGAGAGGGTGGTCTGGATGGTGGAGAGGATGGTCTGACTGATGGAGAGGATGGTCTGGATGGTGGAGAGAGTGGTCTGGCTGATGGAGAGGGGGGTCTGACTGATGGAGAGGGTGGTCTGGCTGAGGGAGAGGGTGGTCTGGCTGGTGGAGAGGATCGTCTGGATGGTGGAGAGAGTGGTCTGACTGATGGAGAGGGTGGTCTGACTGTAGGAGATGGTGGTCTGACTGATGGAGAGGGTGGTCTGGCTGATGGAGAGGGTGGTCTGACTGATGGAGAGGATGGTCTGGATGGTGGAGAGGGTGGTCTGGCTGATGGAGAGGGTGGTCTGGATGGTGGAGAGGATGGTCTGACTGATGGAGAGGGTGGTCTGACTGATGGAGAGGGTGGTCTGACTGATGGAGAGGATGGTCTGACTGGTGGAGAGGATGGTCTGGATGGTGGAGAGGGTGGTCTGCATGGTGGAGAGGGTGGTCTGGATGGTGGAGAGGGTGGTCTGACTGATGGAGAGTATGGTCTGACTGATGGAGAGGGTTGTCTGGATGGTGGAGAGGGTGGTCTGACTGATGGAGAGGGTGGTCTGACTGATGGAGAGGGTGGTCTGGCTGGTGGAGAGGATGGTCTGGATGGTGGAGAGGGTGGTCTGGATGGTGGAGAGGATGGTCTGACTGATGGAGAGGGTGGTCTGGATGGTGGAGAGAGTGGTCTGACTGATGGAGAGGATGGTCTGACTGTAGGAGAGGGCGATCTGACTGATGGAGAGGGTGGTCTGGTCGGTGGAGAGGGTGGTCTGGCTGATAGAGAGGGTGGTCTGGATAGTGGAGAGGGTGGTCTGGATGGTGGAGAGGGTGATCTGGATGGTGGAGAGGATGGTCTGACTGATGGAGAGGGTTGTCTGGATGGTGGAGAGGATGGTCTGGATGGTGGACAGGGTGGTCTGGATGGTGGAGAGGATGGTCTGGATGGTGTAGAGGGTGGTCTGGATGGTGCAGAGAGTGGTCTGGATGGTGGAGAGAATGGTCTGACTGATGGAGAGGGTTGACTGGATGGTGGAGAGGGTGGTCTGACTGATGGAGTGGGTGGTCTGACTGATGGAGAGGGTGGCCTGGATGGTGGAGAGGGTGGTCTGACTGATGGAGAGGGTGGTCTGACTGATGGAGAGGGTGGTCTGGCTGGTGGAGAGGATGGTCTGGATGGTGGAGAGGGTGGCCTGGATGGTGGAGAGGATGATCTGACTGATGGAGAGGGTTGTCTGGATGGTGGAAAGGGTGGTCTGACTGATGGAGAGGGTTGTCTGGATGGTGGAGAGGGTGGTCTGACTGATGGAGAGGGTGGTCTGGATGGTGGAGAGGGTGGTCTGACTGATGGAGAGGGTGGTCTGGATGGAGGAGAGGGTGGTCTGGATGGAGGAGAGGGTGGTCTGGATGGTGGAGTATACGATCATTAATAGAGACATGTGACCGTCTACTCTTTCCCAACCACAATAATTCACGTAGCAGCCAAGTCACATGTCACAACCCAAATCCCAACGTGTAATACCACATATTTAGTCACATGTTATGTTCCACGTCTTGCCACACGTCATGTCCGAACATGAGTCACAACGAATCGTGTCAGATCCCTGGTTACAGTAAATCATGTCACTGTCCTAGTCACGTCAAGTCATGTCACTGCCCTAGTCACGTCAAGTCATGTCACTGCCCTAGTCACGTCAAGTCATGTTACTGCCCTAGTCACGTCAAGTCATGTCACTGCCCTAGTCACGTCAAGTCATGTTACTGCCCTAGTCACGTCAAGTCATGTTACTGCCCTAGTAACGTCAAGTCATGTCACTGCCCTAGTAACGTCAAGTCATGTCACTGCCCTAGTCACGTCAAGTCATGTCAATGCCCTAGTAACGTCAAGTCATGTCACTGCCCTAGTCACGTCAAGTCATGTCAATGCCCTAGTCACGTCAAGTCATGTCACTGCCCTAGTCACGACAAGTCATGTCACTGCCCTAGTCACGTCAAGTCATGTCACTGCCCTAGTCACGTCAGGTCATGTCACTGCCCTAGTCACGTCAAGTCATGTCACTGCCCTAGTCACGTCAAGTCATGTCACTGCCCTAGTCACGACAAGTCATGTCACATCCATTGCTTTCACACGTCAAGTGACAGCCATTGTTACCCACCCATTGTGGAGTGACTGGTAATGAGAGAGCTGATGTCCTGTTCAAAGCAGGTGAAAGGATGGAACAGCTTATCCACACAGTGTCCCACCGAGAGGTATCCACAATCAGTGCACTCAAAGTAGAAGAAAGACTTGGACGTGAGCCAATCCACCAGCTCCACAGGCACCAACAATCCACCAGCTCCACAGACACCAACAATCCACCCCCTCCACAGACACCAACAATCCACCAGCTCCACAGACAGCAACAATCCACCACCTCCACAGACACCAACAATCCACCAGCTTCACCACCTCCACAGACACCAATAATCCACCAGCTCCACAGACACCAAAAACCACCATCTTTCCCCTGAGAACAGGCCACTGCAGACTAATGGGTGACCAACAGCTCAAGATATCACACAAGTGGCTGCCCATGTGGAACCAGGTTCCAGTCCCCTGAACACATCCTACAGAACTGCCCATGTTGAACCAGGGTCAAGTCCCCTGAACACATCGTACAAGACTGTCCATGTTGAACCAGGGTCAAGTCCCCTGAACACATCGTACAAGACTGTCCATGTTGAACCAGGGGCAAGTCCCCTGAACA
This sequence comes from Ariolimax columbianus, assembly GCA_036924085.1. NCBI lineage: Eukaryota > Metazoa > Mollusca > Gastropoda > Stylommatophora > Arionidae > Ariolimax > Ariolimax columbianus. The sequence goes on from JAVGWX010000001.1 coordinate 177,907,050, forward strand.
CATCGTACAAGACTGTCCATGTTGAACCAGGGTCAAGTCCCCTGAACACATCGTACAAGACTGTCCATGTTGAACCAGGGGCAAGTCCCCTGAACACATCGTACAAGACTGTCCATGTTGAACCAGGGTCAAGTCCCCTGAACACATCGTACAAGACTGTCCATGTTGAACCAGGGGCAAGTCCCCTGAACACATCGTACAGGACTGCCCATGTTGAACCAGGGGCAAGTCCCCTGAACACATCGTACAAGACTGTCCATGTTGAACCAGGGGCAAGTCCCCTGAACACATCGTACAGGACTGCCCATGTTGAACCAGGGGCAAGTCCCCTGAACACATCGTACAAGACTGTCCATGTTGAACCAGGGGCAAGTCCCCTGAACACATCGTACAGGACTGCCCATGTTGAACCAGGGGCAAGTCCCCTGAACACATCGTACAGGACTGCCCAATACACAGAGACCTGCGGTGCAAGACCTGACCAGAGGGAGGAGAGGTGTACCAGAAGATGTGGGGCTGCCACCCAAACTTGGAGAGGACTGTGAACTTCGTCCTATCGACAGGACTGCAGATCTAACTTGACAAAAATGCCTGACCACACACGGAGAAGAAGAACAGCCATTGTTGTCATAAGTCATGTCACATCTCATGTCACCCCAGGTCAGCTCATAGTCTTCGCAACAGAAACTCATGTCCCAACATTAGTCACAGCAATAATTACAATGTTTGGTTACGGCGTGGCCTAGTGTTTAAATGGCACGCCTCCCAACCAAAAGGTACTAGGTTCCATCCCCATCACAGCACCGGCCGTTACCCCGGGGAAGCAAACCCTTATAAAATGCAGATGGAAGCAGACCCTTACATAAAATGCACGCCAAAGTCGGATGCGCTGAGCCGACAGGCGCAAAATAAAAACCGCAGTGCAACGCACACCGCCTTGGGGAATTGACAAATAAGGCAAACGCAAATGAAAAAATGAAAAAATTGGTCATGTTACAGTCCTAGCCATAGAAACATAAGTCATAAGAAACTCAACTTCTCCATTCTGGCTTAGAAGTTGCTGCAGAGACTGTATACAGTTTTTTCTACTGAGTTTTATCTAAAACTAATTAAATACTTCCAACCTATTTTTAAATGCATTAACTGATTCTGTCCCTACTATTTTCTGTGGCAATTCATTTCACGCATTCCCCACTCTCTGACTAACACAATATTTGCTGATATCTAACCTGGACCTCTCTTTAGTCAGCTTGTAGCTGAGCCCTTTTGTTCTGATAGGTGGCTGTATTTTTTTACAAAACGTGTTATAGTCTAATTGATTCATTTCTCTGATCATCATATAAACCTGTATTAAGTCTCCACGAATTCTTCTCTCTTCTAGACACTGTAGGCCGGTTTTTCTGAGTCTTTCCTTATAACTGTAATTCTGGAATCCCACTAGCAGCTGTGTCGCCTATTTTTGCATCCTTTCCAGCATGTCTATATCCCCTCTATGATAAGGACTCCACACCTGTACACAGTACTCCAATCTAGGTCTAACTAATGCTTTATTCAGTTTGACTATCACTTCGGTGCTCCTATGTTTAATATTTCTTGTTATCATACCTAACATTGCATTTGCCTTTTTCATTGCTACCTGGACTTGCTCATTCACCTTATCTGTATGATCTATTTTAACCGCTAGGTCCCTTTTTTTCTATCTTTTTAATATTGTTCTCGCTCATTCTGTAATTATGTTCCATATTTGATCTACCCATGTGGATGACTGAACATTTATCTGGAAACCGGTTGTCCATCTCACGGAGTCTTTGAACTTGTATGTAACTATCCAATCAATAAATGGTATTTGCTCAAACCCTGCAGGCCTTTGACTTGATCCAACAGTTGTCAGTATAACACTAAGGGCTCAAAATCACTTTGTGTCCAGTTTGACTGGGCATGTCCTGGAGTTGTCTCGGCATGACCTCTTCTCCACGTACTGGAAGGATTGACAAAACTCTTGTACTGCAAGACTGACATAATGGAACACATTACGAACAGCTACACACACGCATCGATACACTGGCTAATACGACCTGATATCAACTAAAATACTAGGATCTAGGGTTGAAAGCGGAGTGCCTTCGCCAGCAGAATCCAGAAAGGCAAACATGTAAGCAAACAAACAAAGACTTACGACGTTTCTCAGTTAGAGCTGCCAGTCACCGAGGAGTGTTTCCGATCTGTCTGTTTACTGTTTGTCGTCTGTAGCTGCAGCCGTGCACGTGAATTATGCCACGGGCCTAATATGGCGCGAAAATGAGCGTATTGTTGTGTTTATAAAACGGTATTGATGTCACGCACAAAACATCCATTATCTGGCAGGCCATGGGAGGGTAGATGTGCGCATTTGTCTCCAACTTTAAATCACATTAGTTCTTTTGTTCAGCTTAAGTCAGCGTCATAAAATCGGCTAGTTGCCGTCACAGAATTAGCTCAAGTCGGCGTCATAGAATCGGCTCAAGTCGCCGTCACAGAATCGGCTGGTTGCCGTCACAGAATCGGCTCAAGTCGCCGTCACAGAATCGGCTGGTTGCCGTCACAGAATCAGCTCAAGTCGCCGTCACAGAATCGGCTGGTTGCCGTCACAGAATCAGCTTGTTGTGTAACAGATCTTAATCTTGTAGCCCGTATAGTAGGTTTATTTATAGACATGATCTAGCATTAAGGACTAGGGAGAAGTAGTTAACCATTTCTTTTACTTTTATTCTCCGTATCGTTGAAGATTGAGGTAGTTGGAAAATTAGTAACAGTGCAGCTGAACCTAGACCAGCATACGATTAGCTTGGACAAACGTAGCGTGTACGTCAGTTATTTGATACTAATCGACTCATCCCGCGCGTAAGTTGGCGCCAACGGGCTGGACTCGAGTGACGCAATGGTACGTAGCGAACACCACGCTTAACTGAGACCCGGGAATTCTTGGAAGGCATTACGACATTTTTGCGGGACTGACCAATACACAACGAGGGATTTAGCGCGAAGCAGAACATTACTTTGGAGGAAGTCAATCAAGCAGAGTTACATTCGAGTTTGAGACGAGGAAGCGAGCAGGTCGATAGCAGTACACCGAGGGGGGAGACGCTGACAAGACGATATATTCGACAAGACAAGACATGAACGTGCTAGACGCAGAATGATTGGTAAAGGTGTTGTACCATAGTTGATAAACTCGAGTCATTTCATGCTAATAAATCAATTTTAGAGAACTGATCTTCACGAATTCCGTCTGGTAGATGAATTAATTCAGACGCCCGTTACAGAGACTGCCTGTATATTTATCTATCAGAAGCCTTTTTACAGGTCTGATATACTAGCCAGTAGATAGCAGAAGTGACAGACGGCTGAGTTGGTCCAAGAGACCAAAAACCCTGGGTATAGTTTAGACCAGAGAACCATTTGTATCCAGTTCACCTAAAGCCTTTGGTTAGAGTTTAGGCATAGGTATACGGTAGTCTAACGGTCTAAGGCTCTAGTAGACAGTCACGTGCGTTAGAGAGTTACTGTGCAGTCAGACATCGATGATATGTTTTGTGATCTAAGAAAATGATATGTTACATATACTGGGAACTGGTGTGTGTTAGTTCTTCATTCAAATAAAAGTGGGGTGAAGAGTTTCTAACAGAAATAGTCTTTGCTGTACAGTGTTTTAGATTAGAAGCTCTATCACAGTTGATGTCAAATAATCGGCTGGTTGATGTCATATAATCGGCTGGTTGATGTCATATAATCGGCTGGTTGATGTCATATAATCGGCTGGTTGTCATATAATCGGCTGGTTGATGTCATATAATCGGCTGTTTGATGTCATATAATCGGCTGGTTGTCATATAATCGGCTGGTTGATGTCATACAATCGGATGGTTGATGTCATATAATCGGCTGGTTGATGTCATAGAATCGGATGGTTGATGTCATAGAGTCGGATGATTTATGTCATAGAGTCGGATGGTTGATGTCATAGAGTCGGATGGTTGATGTCATACAATCGGATGGTTGATGTCATATAATCGGCTGGTTGATGTCATACAATCGGCTGGTTGATGTCATAGAATCGGATGGTTGATGTCATAGAATCGGATGGTTGATGTCATAGAGTCGGATGGTTGATGTCATAGAGTCGGATGGTTGATGTCATAGAGTCGGATGGTTGATGTCATAGAGTCGGATGGTTGATGTCATAGAGTCGGATGGTTGATGTCATAGAGTCGGATGGTTGATGTCATAGAGTCGGATGGTTGATGTCATAGAGTCGGATGGTTGATGTCATAGAGTCGGATGGTTGATGTCATAGAATCGGATGGTTGATGTCATAGAGTCTGCTGGTTGATGTCATAGAGTCGGATGGTTGATGTCATAGAGTCGGATGGTTGATGTTATAGAGTCGGATTGTTGATGTCATAGAGTCGGATGGTTGATGTTATAGAGTCTGATGGTTGATGTCATAGAGTCGGATGGTTAATGTCATAGAGTCGGATGGTTGATGTCATAGAGTCGGATGGTTGATGTCATAGAGTCGGATGGTTGATGTCATAGAGTTTGCTGGTTGATGTTATAGAGTCGGATGGTTGATGTCATAGAGTCTGCTGGTTGATGTCATAGAGTCGGATGGTTGATGTCATAGAGTCGGATGGTTGATGTCATAGAATCGGATGGTTGATGTCATAGAGTCTGCTGGTTGATGTCATAGAGTCGGATGGTTGATGTCATAGAGTCGGATGGTTGATGTTATAGAGTCGGATTGTTGATGTCATAGAGTCGGATGGTTGATGTTATAGAATCGGATGGTTGATGTCATAGAGTCGGATGGTTGATGTCATAGAGTCGGATGGTTGATGTCATAGAGTCGGATGGTTGATGTCATAGAGTCGGATAGTTGATGTCATAGAGTCGGATGGTTGATGTCATAGAGTCGGATGGTTGATGTCATAGAGTCTGATGGTTGATGTCATAGAGTCTGATGGTTGATGTCATAGAGTCGGATGGTTGATGTCATAGAGTCGGATGGTTGATGTCATAGAGTCTGATGGTTGATGTCATAGAGTCGGATGGTTGATGTCATAGAGTCGGATGGTTGATGTCATAGAGTCGGCTGGTTGATGTCATAGAGTCGGATGGTTGATGTCATAGAGTCGGCTGGTTGATGTCATATAATCTAGTTGTACGAATAAAGAAGGAGGAGGAGAAGAAGGAGGAGGAGGGAGAGGAAGAGAAGAAGAGGAAGAAGAACTAGAAGAAGACGTTTCTGTCAGTTTTGTTTGGCATACTTAAGTTTTTTCACAAATCGGAGTGAATGTCTGTCGTGTCAATGTCTGTTGGGTCAATGTCTGTCGTGTCAATGTCTGTCGAGTCAATGTCTGTCGTGTCAATGTCTGTCGGGTCAATGTCTGTCGTGTAAATGTCTGTCGTGTCAATGTCTGTCGTGTCAATGTCTGTCAGGTCAATGTCTGTCGTGTCAATGTCTGTCGGGTGATTGTCTGTTGGATCAATGTCTGTCGGGTCAATGTCTGTCGTGTCAATGTCTGTCGGGTCTATGTCTGTTGTGTCAATGCAGGAACGAGGAACTGGCGGACAGTCCTGACTTTTATAACTCAAAACACTTCACTTCATTATACTGGTGTAGAATGCCCTATAGAATCTGTATACAACCAGTTCTTTCCCTTCTACCTAAGTTAAAAATAACTGTGTACATCTAATCTATTTGAAATACATTAACTGACCACATCCAACTCTATCCATCAACTGACCACATCGAACTCTAGCCATCAACTGACCACATCCAACTCTATCCATCAACTGACCACATCGAACTCTAGCCATCAACTGACCACATCCAACTCTATCCATCAACTGACCACATCGAACTCTAGCCATCAACTGACCACATCCAACTCTATCCATTAACTGACCACATCCAACTCTATCCATCAACTGACCTCATCCAACTCTATCCATCAACTGACCCTGCCTCCACTACCTCCTGTGACAACACATTCCAAGCATTCACCACCCTTTGACTAAACAAATATTTCTAATATCTAATCTGGACCTTGTTTTAATTAATTTGTAGATATGTCATCTTGTTCTTGTAGGTGCTTGTATTTTTGTTTAAACTTGTTATAGTCTAATTCATCCCTTCCTTTGATTATCCTCTATTAAGTCACCAAGAATTCTTCTCTCTTCTAGACACAGTAGACCGGTTTTTCCTAGTCCTACCATATAACTGTAATTCTGGAATCCGACTATCAGTGTTGTAGTTCGTCTTTGTATCCTCTCCAGCATGTTTATATCCCCTCTATAATAAGGACTCCACACCTGTACACAGTACTTCAATCTAGGTCTAACTAATGCTTTATACAGTTTGACTATCACTTCGTTGCTCCTCATTGGCTCTTTTCTTCTTGTCAGACGATAGTACTTGTTCATTTATCACAAGGCCCGGCGGGCAGGAATATATAGACCATGTGTTGCCCATGCTGTATGGTTCCTCTCTCAGTCTGCCTTGTTTGCTCCAAGGGAAAGGTGATACCAATACATTTGGAACAAGGCAAGCTGCAGAAGCTGCCGGATCAGCAGCGCAATGCTCTATCTGTTCGCCTGTCCGGGATTCACTCCTAGACCAGCCGCCAACCAAGGCTAAAGACGTGGTCTGCCCTGCCACAACATTCAGCTGGGGTTGCCTTTCCTCGCTCTAGGATAAGGGATTTAATCCTCTTGCTGTATTCTCCTTCGCACATTGTTGGTTGTCAGGTTTGGTAGACGCTGACCAACTTTCAGAGTTACCAGAAAACTGGTTGCACAACCAAATCTGACAAAACCTGACAAGATATGCCAGGCTTCAGATGGTTTGAAATCAGTTTTGTAACAACACCTAGACCTATAACAGCACCTACATCTGTAACATCACCTAGATCTGTAACAACACCTAGATCTGTAACAACACCTAGATCTGTAACAACACCTAGATCTGTAACAACACCTAGATCTGTAACAACACCTAGATCTGTAACAACACCTAGATCTGTAGCAACACCTAGATCTGTAACAACACCTAGATCTGTAGCAACACCTAGATCTGTAACAACACCTAGATCTGTAACAACACCTAGATCTGTAACAACACCTAGATCTGTAACAACACCTAGATCTGTAGCAACACCTAGATCTGTAACAACACCTAGATCTGTAACAACACCTAGATCTGTAACAACACCTAGATCTGTAACAACACCTAGATCTGTAACAGCACCTAGATCTGTAACAGCACCTAGATCTGTAACAACACCTAGATCTGTAACAACACCTAGATCTGTAACAACACCTAGATTTGTAACAGCACCTAGATCTGTATCAACAAATAGAGGACGGACATGAAACATTGGCAACATCCCACACAATTAAGAGCTTGATAGCCAGTGGATGCACCAGTGGATGTGCCAGTGGATGTGCCAGTGGATGCACCAGTGGATGTGCCAGTGGATGTACCAGTGGATGTACCAGTGGATGTGCCAGTGGATGTACCAGTGAAGAAGAAGAAAAAAAAGACAAAGAAGAGGATGCAACAAAAGAAAGTAGCAAAGATAGTTGAATCAAACGTGAAACACGTGTTGTGAGCAGCGGCGCAGATATAGGTTTAAGTAAACCGGTCACGTGTGTCGGCACTCTCGATGTCGGCACTCTCGATGTCGGCACTCTCGATGTCGGCACAGTGTGACAGCTTGTGGAAATGTAGGGAGAAGGGGTGTGATTGGAGGGGGGGGGGTGGAATTAGAAAAAAAGAGGAGGGTGGAGGAGCCATCTCAAGCAGAGGGCCACGCTCTACTGAAGTTGAAGGTCTAATCTTAAAATAAAATGGGACCTACCTGTGGAGGGCCATCTTCTCTGACCTACCCGTGGAGGGACTTCTTATCTGATCTACCTGTGGAGGGACATCTTCTCTGATCTACCTGTAGAGGGACATCTTCTCTGATCTACCTGTGGAAGGACATCTTCATCGACCTACGTGTCGAGTGACATCTTTACGGACCTATGTGTCGAGTGACATCTTCACGGACCTATGTGTCGAGTAACATCTTCACGGACCTACGTGTCGAGTAACATCCTTCTCGGATGGATCTAGGACTGTTGGCTCTTGTTGAAGTCGCTAATGCCTTTCATTCTGGCTGTAATCATTTCTAGTTTTTCTTACGATCTGTCCATGACCTACATTATTAGCCAATTAGGACTCGTGATTCCAATCGAAGACGTTTGGGAGGCGTGACAGCCTTGAGATGACGTTGTCAGACCAAGTCAATACGGCACCTCGAGCGACAGGTAACTGGCTTCGGTTCCGTAAATAGGTTTCTAGTCAACAATCCCAACCACTTGACTGAACTTTCAGTTCTCAGTAACAGTTTGTGCTAGCAATGATTATACTTAGCAGTTTTTGTTTATCAATGTCTATTCCTTCCTTAACTTCAGCCCTCCTAGTTGAAGAGCTGAATAATGTGCGTTATAACCAGGGTTTCCCGGCATGTGCTGGCAGGGGGCTACTTCACGGGCCAGGAAAGCAGAGATTAAGAAGCCCGTGTTTGCTGGAATAGTTAGTCAAACAACAAATAAGCTTGTGATGACTATATATTGATTGCGATTAAAACCTCAACTAAATGTGATTAATTGATTGAATTCTGAAATGGGATTAGGCAAACATTAATTCATACGCGTCTCAGTCTTTGCAGACTATGCGCGTGGCACCCTGTGAGTAGCTTCTCAGGGCGCAAAACAGGGCACTAAATATAGAGAAACTGGCTGCCCAAACTGCAGGATCCCCCTCTCAGCCTCGCTGGTGCAATTCAACCGAATGCAAAGCATGACAATTGTGGGACCAGCTCAGCTGTAGGAGCTGCCGGAATGAGTTCGCAATTGTGAAACCATCCGGTCTACCACTCCGGATTTTCTGTCCGGGTTTACTCCCGTAGCCCTATCCTCTCCCGAGGTTTCCACACGGCAGTGGAGTCGTTGCCCGCAGATGCTAGTTACTCGAGACATCCGATGATACTAATACGTAATGGTAAACAGTAGATAGTGTGTGTACGTGTGTGTGTTAGTGTTATTGTCAGTGTTAGTGTCCTTCTTTGTGTGTGTGTTAGGGTCCTTGTTTGTGTGTGTGTGTTAGTGTGCTTGTTTGTGTGTGTTAGTGTGCTTGTTTGTGTGTGTGGTGTTCTTGTTTGTGTGTGTGTTAGGGTCCTTGTTTGTGTGTGTGTTAGTGTCCTTGTTTGTGTGTGTGTTAGTGTCTTTGTTTGTGTGTTAGGGTCCTTGTTTGTGTGTGTGTTAGTGTCCTTGTTTGCGTGTGTTAGTGTCCTTGTTTGTGTGTGTGTGTGTTAGTGTCCTTGTTTGTGTGTGTGTTAGTGTCCTTGTTTGTGTGTGTGTTAGTGTCCTTGTTTGTGTGTGTTAGGGTCCTTGTTTGTGTGTGTGTATTAGTGTCCTTGTTTGTGTGTGTGTATTAGTGTCCTTGTTTGTATGTGTGTTAGTGTGCTTGTTTGTGTGTGTTAGTGTCCTTGTTTGTGTGTTAGGGTCCTTGTTTGTGTGTGTGTTAGTGTCCTTGTTTGTGTGTGTTAGTGTCCTTGTTTGTGTGTTAGGGTCCTTGTTTGTGTGTGTGTTAGTGTCCTTGTTTGCGTGTGTTAGGGTCCTTGTTTGTGTGTGTGTGTGTTAGTGTCCTTGTTTGTGTGTGTGTTAGTGTCCTTGTTTGTGTGTGTGTTAGTGTCCTTGAATGTGTGTGTTAGGGTCCTTGTTTGTGTGTGTGTATTAGTGTCCTTGTTTGTGTGTGTGTTAGTGTCCTTGTTTGTGTGTGTGTTAGTGTCCTTGTATGTGTGTGTTAGGGTCCTTGTTTGTGTGTGTGTTAGTGTGCTTGTTTGTGTGTGTTAGTGTCCTTGTTTGTGTGTGGTAGGGTCCTTGTTTCTGTGTGTGTTAGTGTGCTTGTTTGTGTGTCTTAGGGTCCTTGTTTGTGTGTGTGTGTTAGGGTCCTTGTTTGTTTGTGTGTTAGTGTTATTACCAGTGTTAGTGTCCTTCTTTGTGTGTGTTAGTGTCCTTGTTTGTATGTATGTGTTAGTGTCCTTGTTTGTGTGTGTGTATTAGGGTCCTTGTTTGTTTGTGTGTTAGTGTTATTACCAGTGTTAGTGTCCTTGTTTGTGTGTGTTAGTGTCCTTCTTTGTGTGTGTTAGTGTCCTAGTTTGTGTGGGTGTGTGTGTTAGGGTCCTTGTTTGTGTGTGTTAGGGTCCTTATGTGTGTGTGTTAATGTTATTACCAGTGTTAGTGTCCTTGTTTGTGTGTGTGTTAGTGTCCTTGTTTGTGTGTGTGTGTGTTAGTGTCCTTGTTTGTGTGTGTGTGTTAGTGTCCTTGTTTGTGTGTGTGTGTTAGTGTCCTTGTTTGTGTGTGTTAGTGTTATTACCAGTGTTAGTGTCCTTGTTTGTGTGTGTGTGTTAGTGTCGTTGATTGTGTATGTTAGGGTCCTTGTTTGTGTGTGTTAGTGTGCTTGTTTGTGTGTGTGTGTGGGTGTTCTTGTTTGTGTGTGTGTTAGTGTCCTTGTTTGTCTTTGTGTTAGTGTCCTTGTTTGTGTGTGGGTTAGTGTGCTTGTTTGTGTGTGTCAGTGTCCTTGTTTGTGTGTGTGCGTTAGTGTCCTTGTTTGTGTGTGTGTGTTAGGGTCCTTGTTTGTTTGTGTGTTAGCGTTTTTTCCAGTGTTAGTGTCCTTCTTTGTCTGTGTTAGTGTCCTTTTGTGTGTGTGTGTGTTAGTGTCCTTGTTTGTGTGTATGTGTTAGTGTCCTTGTTTGTGTGTGTGCTAGTGTCCTAGTTTGTTTGTGTGTGTGTGTGTAAGGGTCCTTGTTTGTGTGTGTGTTAGGGTCCTTATGTGTGTGTGTTAGTGTTATTACCAGTGTTAGTGTCCTTGTTTGTGTGTGTGTGTTAGTGTCCTTGTTTGTGTGTGTGTGTTAGTGTCCTTGTTTGTGTGTGTGTGTTAGTGTCCTTGTTTGTGTGTGTGTGTGTTAGTGTCCTTGTTTGTGTGTGTTAGTGTCCTTGTTTGTGTGTGTGTGTGTTAGTCTCCTAGTTTGTTTGTGTGTGTGTGTGTTAGGGTCCTTGTTTGTGTGTGTGTTAGGGTCCTTGTTTGTGGGTGTGTTAGTCTCCTTGTTTGTATGTGTGTGTTAGTGTCCTTGTTTGTGTGTGTGTGTTAGTGCCCTTATTTGTGTGCGTGTTAGTGTCCTTGTTTGTATGCGTGTTAGTGTCCTTGTCTGTTTGTGTGTGTGTGTTAGTGTCCTTGTTTGTTTGCGTGTTAATGTCCTTGTTTGGTTGTGTGTGTTTTAGTGTCCTTGTTTGTGTGTGTGTGTGTGTTAGTGTCCGTGTTTGTGTGCGTGTTAGTGTCCTGGTTTGTGTGCGTGTTAGTTTCCTTGTTTGTGTGTGTGTGAGTGTTAGTGTCCTGGTTTGTGTGTGTGTTAGTGTCCTTGTCTGTTTGTGTGTGTGTGTTAGTGTCCTTGTTTGTTTGCGTGTTAGTGTCCTTGTTTGTGTGTGTGTGTGTGTGTTAGTGTCCTTCTTTGTGTGCGTGTGTGTGTTAGTGTCCTGGTTTGTGTGTGTGTTAGTGTCCTTGTTTTTGTGTGTGTGTGTGTGTTAGTGTCCTTCTTTGTGTGCGTGTTAGTGTCCTTGTTTGTGTGTGTGTGTTAGTGTCTTTGTTCGTGTGTGTGTTATTGTTCTTGTTTTTGTATGTGTGTGTTAGTGTCCTTGTTTGTGTGTGTGTGTTAGTGTCCTTGTTTGTGTGTGTGTGTTAATGTCCTTGTTTGTTTGTGTCTGTGTTAGTGTCCTTGTTTGTATGTATGTATGCGTGTTAGTGTCCTTGTTTGTATGCGTGTTAGTGTCCTTTTTTGTGTGGGTGTGTGTGTTTGTGTCTTTGTTTCTGTGCGTGTTAGTGTCCTTGTTTGTGTGCGTGTTAGTGTCTTTGTTCGTGCGTGTGTTAGTGTCCTTATTTGTGTGTGTTTTAGTTTCCTTGTTTGTTTGTGTGTGTTACTGTCCGTGTTTGTGTGTGTGTGTTAGTGTCCTTGTTTGTGTGTGTGTTAGTGTCCTTGTTTGTGTGTGTGTTAGTGTCCTTGTTTTTGTGTGTGTGTGTTAGTGTCCTTCTTTATGTGTGTGTGTATTAGTGTCCTTGTTTGTGTGTGGTTTAGTGTCCTTGTTTGTGTGTGTGTGTGTTAGTGTCCTTGTTTGTGTGTGTTAGTGTCCTTGTTTGTATGTAAGTGTTAGTGCCCTTGTTTGTTTGTGTGTTAGTGTTATTACCAGTGTTAGTGTCCTTGTTTGTGTGTGTTAGTGTCCTTCTTTGTGTGTGTTAGTTTCCTAGTTTGTGTGGGTGTGTGTGTTAGGGTCCTTGTTTGTGTGTGTTAGGGTCCTTATGTGTGTGTGTTAATGTTATTACCAGTGTTAGTGTCCTTGTTTGTGTGTGTGTTAGTGTCCTTGTTTGTGTGTGTGTGTTAGTGTCCTTGTTTGTGTGTGTGTGTGTTAGTGTCCTTGCTTGTGTGTGTGTGTTAGTGTCCTTGTTTGTGTGTGTTAGTGTTATTACCAGTGTTAGTGTCCTTGTTTGTGTGTGTGTGTTAGTGTCGTTGATTGTGTATGTTAGGGTCCTTGTTTGGGTGTGTTAGTGTGCTTGTTTGTGTGTGGGTGTTCTTGTTTGTGTGTGTGTTAGTGTCCTTGTTTGTCTTTGTGTTAGTTTTCTTGTTTGTGTGTGGGTTAGTGTGCTTGTTTGTGTGTGTCAGTGTCCTTGTTTGTGTGTGTGCGTTAGTGTCCTTGTTTGTGTGTGTGTGTGTTAGTCTCCTAGTTTGTTTGTGTGTGTGTTAGGGTCCTTGTTTGTGTGTGTGTTAGGGTCCTTGTTTGTGTGCGTGTTAGTGTCCTTGTTTGTGTGCGTGTTAGTGTCTTTGTTTGTGTGTGTTAGTGTCCTGGTTTGTGTGCGTGTTAGTGTCTATGTTTGTGTGTATGTTGGTGTCCTTGTTTGTGTGTGTGTTAGTCTCCTTGTTTGTTTGTGTGTGTGTTAGTGTCCTTGTTTCGTTGTGTGTGTTAGTGTCCTTGTTTGTGTGTGTTAGTGTTCTTGTTTGTGTTCGTGTAAGTGTCCTTGTTTGTGTGTGTTTTAGTGTCCTTGTTTGTGTGTTTGTTAGTGTCCTTGTTTTGTTTGTGTGTGTGTGTTAGTGTCCTTGTTTGTTTGTGTGTGTGTTAGTGTCCTTGTTTGTTTGTGTGTTAGTTTCCTTGTTTGTGTGCGTGCTAGTGTCCTTGTTTTTGTGGGTTAGTGTCCTTGTTTGTGTGTGTGTTAGTGTCCTTGTTTGTGTGTGTGTTAGTGTCCTTTTTTGTGTGTGTGTTGGGGTCTTTGTTTGTTTGTGTGTGTGTTAGTGTCCTTGTTTGTGTGTGTTGGTGTCCTTGTTTGTGTGTGTATTAGTGTCCTTGTTTGTGTGTGTGTTAGAGTCCTTGTTTGTTTGTCAGTGTGTTAGTGTCCTTGTTTGTGTGTGTGTTCGTGTCCTTGTTTTTGTGTTTCTTAGTGTCCTTGTTTGTTTCTGTGCGTGTGTTAGTGTCCTTGTTTGTTTGTGTGCGTGTTAGTGTCCTTGTTTGTGTGTGTCTTAGTGTCCTTGTTTGTGTGTGTGTTAGTGTAATTGTTTGTTTGTGTGTGTTTGTGTCCTTATTTGGTTGTGTGTGTGTTAGTGTTCTTGTTTGTGTGTGTGTTATTGTCCTTGTTTGTGTGTGTGTGGTTTAGTGTCCTTGTTTGTGTGTGTGTATTAGTGTCCTTGTTTGTGTGTGTATTAGTGTCCTTTTTGTGTGTGTGTGTTAGTGTCCTTGTTTGTTTGTGTGTGTGTTAGTGTCCTTGTTTGTTTGTGTGTGTGTGTGTTAGTGTCCTTGTTTGTTTGTGTGTGTGCGTGTTAGTGTACTTGTTTGTGTGTGTGTTAGTGTCCTTCTTTGTGTGTGTGTTAGTGTCCTTGTTTGTGTGCGTGTTAGTGTCCTTGTTTGTGTGTGTGTGTTAGTGTCCTTGTTTGTGTGCGTGTTAGTGTCTTTGTTTGTGTGTGTGTGTTAGTGTCCTTGTTCGTGTGTGTGTTAGTGTACTTGTTTGTGTGTGTGTTAGTGTTTTTGTTTGTGTGTGCGTGTTAATGTCCTTGTCTGTTTGTGTGTGTGTTAGTGTCCTTGTTTGAGTGTGAGTTAGTGTCCTTGTTAGTATGCATGTTAGTGTCCTTGTTTGTTTGTGTTTGTGTGTTAGTGTCCTTATTTATGTGTGTGTGTGTTAGTGTCCTTGTTTTTGTGTGTGTTAGTGTCCTTGTTTGTGTGTGTGTTAGTGTCCTTGTTTGTGGGTGTGTTAGTCTCCTTGTTTGTATGTGTGTGTTAGTGTCCTTGTTTGTGTGTGTGTGTTAGTGCCCTTATTTGTGTGCGTGTTAGTGTCCTTGTTTGTATGCGTGTTAGTGTCCTTGTCTGTTTGTGTGTGTGTGTTAGTGTCCTTGTTTGTTTGCGTGTTAATGTCCTTGTTTGGTTGTGTGTGTTTTAGTGTCCTTGTTTGTGTGTGTGTGTGTGTTAGTGTCCGTGTTTGTGTGCGTGTTAGTGTCCTGGTTTGTGTGCGTGTTAGTTTCCTTGTTTGTGTGTGTGTGAGTGTTAGTGTCCTGGTTTGTGTGTGTGTTAGTGTCCTTGTCTGTTTGTGTGTGTGTGTTAGTGTCCTTGTTTGTTTGCGTGTTAGTGTCCTTGTTTTTGTGTGTGTGTGTGTGTTAGTGTCCTTCTTTGTGTGCGTGTGTGTGTTAGTGTCCTGGTTTGTGTGTGTGTTAGTGTCCTTGTTTTTGTGTGTGTGTGTGTGTTAGTGTCCTTCTTTGTGTGCGTGTTAGTGTCCTTGTTTGTGTGTGTGTGTGTGTTAGTGTCCTTCTTTGTGTGCGTGTTAGTGTCTTTGTTCGTGTGTGTGTTAGTGTCCTTCTTTGTGTGCGTGTTAGTGTCCTTGTTTGTGTGTGTGTGTGTGTGTTAGTGTCCTTCTTTGTGTGCGTGTTAGTGTCTTTGTTCGTGTGTGTGTGTTAGTGTCCTTGTTTGTGTGTGTGTGTTAATGTCCTTGTTTGTTTGTGTCTGTAATAGTGTCCTTGTTTGTATGTATGTATGCGTGTTAGTGTCCTTGTTTGTATGCGTGTTAGTGTCCTTTTTTGTGTGGGTGTGTGTGTTTGTGTCTTTGTTTTAGTACGTGTTAGTGTCCTTGTTTGTGTGCGTGTTAGTGTCTTTGTTCGTGCGTGTGTTAGTGTCCTTATTTGTGTGTGTTTTAGTTTCCTTGTTTGTTTGTGTGTGTTACTGTCCGTGTTTGTGTGTGTGTGCTAGTGTCCTTGTTTGTGTGTGTGTTAGTGTCCTTGTTTGTGTGTGTGTTAGTGGCCTTGTTTTTGTGTGTGTGTGTTAGTGTCCTTCTTTATGTGTGTGTGTATTAGTGTCCTTGTTTGTGTGTGGTTTAGTGTCCTTGTTTGTGTGTGTGTGTGTGTTAGTGTCCTTGTTTGTGTGTGTGTGTTAGTGTCCTTGTTTGTGTGTGTGTGTGTTAGTGTCCTTGTTTGTGTGCGTGTAAGTGTCCTTGTTTGTGTGTGTGTTAGTGTCCTTGTTTGTGTGTGTGTGTATGTTAGTGTCCTTGTTTGTGTGTGTGTGTTAGTGTCCTTGTTTGTGTGCGTGTTAGTGTCCTTGTTTGTGTGTGTGTTAGTGTCCTTGTACGTGTGTGTGTTATTGTCCTTGTTTTTGTATGTGTGTGTTAGTGTCTTTGTTTGTGTGTGTGTGTTAGTGTCTTTGTTTGTGTGTGTGTGTTAATGTCCTTGTCTGTTTGTGTGTGTGTTAGTGTCCTTGTTTGAGTGTGAGTTACTGTCCTTGTTAGTATGCGTGTTAGTGTCTTTGTTTGTTTGTGTGTGTGTGTTAGTGTCCTTGTTTGTGTGTGTGTGTGTTAGTGTCTTTGTTTTTGTGTGTGTTAGAGTCCTTGTTTGTGTGCGTGTTAGTGTCCTTGTTTGTGTGTGTGTTAGTGTCCTTGTTTTTGTGTGTGTGTGTTAGTGTCCTTCTTTATGTGTGTGTGTATTAGTGTCCTTGTTTGTGTGTGGTTTAGTGTCCTTGTTTATGTGTGTGTGTTAGTGTCCTTGTTTGTGTGTGTGTGTTAGTGTCCTTGTTTGTGTGTGTGTGTGTTAGTGTCCTTGTTTGTGTGCGTGTAAGTGTCCTTCTTTGTGTGTGTGTTAGTGTCCTTGTTTGTGTGTGTGTGTGTATGTTAGTGTCCTTGTTTGTGTGTGTGTGTTAGTGTCCTTGTTTGTGTGCGTGTTAGTGTCCTTGTTTGTGTGTGTGTTAGTGTCCTTGTTCGTGTGTGTGTTATTGTCCTTGTTTTTGTATGTGTGTGTTAGTGTCTTTGTTTGTGTGTGTGTGTTAGTGTCTTTGTTTGTGTGTTTGTGTTAATGTCCTTGTCTGTTTGTGTGTGTGTTAGTGTCCTTGTTTGAGTGTGAGTTAGTGTCCTTGTTAGTATGCGTGTTAGTGTCCTTGTTTGTTTGTGTGTGTGTGTTAGTGTCCTTGTTTGTGTGTGTGTGTGTTAGTGTCTTTGTTTTTGTGTGTGTTAGTGTCCTTGTTTTTGTGCGTGTTAGTGTCCTAGTTTGTGTGTGTGTTAGTGTCTTTGTTTGTGTGTGTGTGTGTTAGTGTCCTTGTTTGTGTGTGTGTGTTAGTGTCTTTGTTTGTGTGCGTGTTAGTGTCCTTGTTTTAGTGTGTGTGTGTGTTAGTCTCCTTCTTTGTGCGTGTGTGTGTGTTAGTGTCCTTGTTTGTGTGCGTGTGTTAGTGTCCTTGTTTGTGTGTGTGTTAGTGTCCTTGTTTGTGTATGTGTTTTAGTGTCCTTGTTTGTGTGTTTGTGTTAGTGTCCTTGTTTGTGTGTGTGTGTTAGTGTCCTTGTTTGTGTGTGTGTTAGTGTCCTTGTTTGTGTGCGTGTTAGTGTCCTTGTTTTTTGTTTGTGTGTTAGTGTCCTTGTTTGTTTGTGTGTGTTAGTGTCCTTGTTTGTGTGCGTGTTAGTTTTAGTCTCCTTGTTTGTTTGTGTGTGTTAGTGTCCGTGTTTGTGTGTGTGTGTTAGTGTCCTTGTTTGTGTGTGTGTGTTAGTGTCCTTGCTTTGTGTGTGTTAGTGTCCTTGTTTTTGTGCGTGCTAGTGTCATTGTTTGTGGGTGTGTGTTAGTGTCCTTGTTTGTGTGTGTGTGTGTTAGTGTCCTTGTTTGTGTGTGTGTTAGTGTCTTTGTTTGTGTTTGTGCTAGTGTCCTTGTTTTAGTGTGTGTGTGTGTTAGTCTCCTTCTTTGTGCGTGTGTGTGTGTTAGTGTCCTTGTTTGTGTGCGTGTGTTAGTGTCTTTGTTTGTGTGTGTGTTAGTGTCCTGGTTTGTGTGCGTGTTAGTGTCATTGTTTGTGGGTGTGTGTTAGTGTCCTTGTTTGTGTGTGTGTGTGTTAGTGTCCTTGTTTGTGTGTGTGTGTTAGTGTCTTTGTTTGTGTGCGTGTTAGTGTCCTTGTTTTAGTGTGTGTGTGTGTTAGTCTCCTTCTTTGTGCGTGTGTGTGTGTTAGTGTCCCTGTTTGTGTGTGTGTGTGTTAGTGTTTTTGTTTGTATGTGTGTTAGTGTCCTTGTTTGTGTGTGTTAGTGTCCTTGTTTGTTTGTGTGTGTGTTAGTGTCCTGGTTTGTGTGTGTGTTAGTGTCCTTGTTTGTTTGTGTGTGTTAGTGTCCTTGTTTGTGTGTGTGTTAGTTTCCTTGTTTGTGTGTGTTTGTGTTAGTGAGCTTTTTGGTTTGTGTGTGTTAGTGTCCTTGTTTGTGTGTGTGTTAGTATCCTTGTTTGTGTGTGTGTGTTAGTGTCCTTGTTTATGTGTGTGTGTTAGTGTCCTTGTTTGTGTGTGTGTGTGTGTTAGTGTCCTTGTTTGTGTGTGTGTTAGTGTTCTTGTTTTTGTGTGTGTGTGTGTGTTAGTGTCCTTCTTTGTGTGTTTGTGTGTGTTAGTGTCCTTGTTTGTGTGTGGTTTAGTGTCCTTGTTTGTGTGTGTGTGTTAGTGTCCTTGTTTATGTGTGTGTGTTAGTGTCCTTGTTTGTGTGTGTGTGTGTGTTAGTGTCCTTGTTTGTGTGTGTGTAAGTGTCCTTGTTTGTGTGTGTGTTAGTGTCCTCGTTTGTGTGTGTGTTAGTTTCCTTGTTTGTGTGTGTTTGTGTTAGTGTCCTTGTTTGTGTGTGTGTTAGTATCCTTGTTTGTGTGTGTGTGTGTTAGTGTCTATGTTTGTGTGCGTGTTAGTGTCCTTGTTTTTGTGTGTGTGTGTTAGTGTCCTTCTTTGTGTGTGTGTGTGTTAGTGTCCTTGTTTGTGTGTGATTTAGTGTCCTTGTTTGTGTGTTTGTGTGTGTTAGTGTCCTTGTTTGTGTGTGTGTGTTAGTGAACTTGTTTGTGTGTGCGTGTGTTAGTGTCCTTGTTTGTGTGTGTGTTAGTATCCTTGTTTGTGTGTGTGTGTTAGTGTCTATGTTTGTGTGCGTGTTAGTGTCCTTGTTTTTGTGTGTGTGTGTTAGTGTCCTTCTTTGTGTGTGTGTGTGTTAGTGTCCTTGTTTGTGTGTGATTTAGTGTCCTTGTTTGTGTGTTTGTGTGTGTTAGTGTCCTTGTTTGTGTGTGTGTGTTAATGAACTTGTTTGTGTGTGCGTGTGTTAGTGTCCTTGTTTGTGTGTGTGTTAGTGTCCTTGTTTGTGTGCGTGTAAGTGTCCTTGTTTGTGTGTGTGTTAGTGTCCTTGTTTGTGTGTGTGTGTTAGTGTCCTTGTTTGTTTGTGTGTGTGTGTTAGTGTACTTATTTATGTGTGTGTTAGTGTCCTTGTTTGTGTGTGTGTGTGGGTTAGCGTTCTTGTTTGTTTGTGTTTGAGTTGTTGTCTCTGTTTACATGTTTATATGCGTATGTGATTGTGTGTGTTTTGTGTATGTGTGAGTGCGTGTTTGTGTTTGTGTGTTCGTGTGTGTGCTTGCATGTTAAAGTGCACTTGTGTGTTTTTTGTGCGTGCATATTTATGTTTGTGTACGTATGTGCTTGTTTGTACGTGTGTGGTTATTTATGCGTGTGTGTGTTTGTAGGAATGTTTTTCTGGGTGTTTGTGCACATGTATGGGTGTTTATGTGCTTGTATGGTTGTATGTGTGTGCTAATATGTGTATTGGTGTTTGTGTCCGTGTTGATGTCTGTGCATATGTGTGTGGGTGTTTGTGTGCCTCGTTGTGTTTTTGTGCATTTAAAACTAGCCCACCTGTCTGGGATACATGTTTTCAGCTCCTTGCATAACTTATCTGTAAATCAAATAACTGTTGACAGATAGGTAAGCTAGGTCAAGTAACAACTGGATAGTCTATGCTGGAACTTGAACCCGATCCCTTGACGACAGGAAAATAACTCCAATCTCACTCCCCCCTCTCACCCCTTCCCCACCAACCCCCAAATCATGCGCGCCCATCCTGACAACAAGCTAGATTGTCTTGAGAGGGAAGACCTTTTGTCAGCGGCGGCCCTCCTGTCTTGAGAGGGAGGACCTTTTTTCAGCGGCGGCCCTCCTGTCTTGAGAGGGAGGACCTTTTGTCAGCGGCGGCCCTCCTGTCTTGAGAGGGAGGACCTTTTGTCATCGGCGGCCCTCCTGTCTTGAGAGGGAGGACCTTTTGTCAGCGGCGGCCCTCCTGTCTTGAGAGGGTAGGACCTATTGTCAGCGGCGGCCCTCCTGTCTTGAGAGTGAGGACCTATTGTCAGCTGCGATCCTCCTGTCTTTATTCCCTCCCAGAAGGTATCGCCTCGTTCTCTCGCTCGGTAGTCGTCTAGCAAACCTCACCTGGATGTTTGTAAGCTTACCTGAGCAGATTCCAGTTTATCTGCGCAGTGTAACGATTGTTTCAATGTAATCACCTAATTATCTGTCTCCGTCGAGATCCGAGTAATAGGTAGGAGAAGCTAGCTCTGTTGGTCTGCTCAATGGAGGGTCGATGCTTCTCCCACTAAGTACATGTTGCTGCCAGACAAGATGAAAAACTTCACCTGGAGATTGTCTACACTTAACAGCCACATTTAGCATTACCTGGCAACAAGCGTACCGGCTAATTTAGTAGCAGGCATCGATTCAAAGCGAGGGTGTTAATTTGTGTTCCCCTTGCCTGTAGTTGTATTGTTGAACCGACTTCTCGCACACCTTCCTGGCAGCACACCTGACGTAAAAGGCTATTGTTGGCTGGGCGACTGAGCCAACGCTATTCATATCCTTGCCTCACGTCACCTGCAACGCTTGATCAACCCAAGTCCCCTGTATATAGTACGGCGTGTCAAAAGAAGCTGTTGGGAGCTGCTTCGTGTTACGTACTGCACGATAAGAACCCACCGACAAACAATAGCTGTTCCAGGCACACGGGCCTGTATTTCCATAACCGACTGCCAGATCGGATTTCATTAATGGCTGTAAACACAACACGTCCGGAGGACTGAATGCAGTCTCTGGTAGTTCAACAACACCCCCCTACCTCCAGGAACATTGTATTCGTGGAGTGTACATTTAATTATGTCGGATTAAAGTCACTTAGGAAATAAATCGAAGCCATTTAACACCTGTGTCTCAGATTAGACCAGCCACGGAGAGCTTAACAAGTTTCCGCTATTTCTTTTCATGACGGCAGTTCCTGTAATTAATATTGCTGTCTTTAAAAACACATTACATTGGGACACTCATCGGCATGACACTTGATAGTAATGAGGACATACCTTAACAGGGAAAGTCTGACAGTCTTATCGTCCACAGCTGCTACACTTGACTGTAACAGCGGAGGAAGGCAGCCCGACGCAAGTCCACTGTACCTTAGAGTACCTCTGTACCCCGGGTTCACCTCAACACAGGTTCAAGATGCACTTGGTAAGGTTCGGCAGAGAGACTTCCAATGATACTAGCGACTTTAACAACTGCCAAAACCAAGATGGACAGAAACTTTTTCCAATATTTTCAGTCAATCAATCGACATCCTTCAGGTCATTGTTAAGCTTAGGGTCTCGTCCAACAAATTTCGATCTGTCCTCTGTCCCAACATAGGCCACGCATGATTTACCTCTCCGACCCCAGTTATCTTCAAGTTTTAGTCTGCCTCTTCTCCTCTTACTCTTTGAGTTTCAGGACAGTGTCTGTCTTGTAATGTTGCCTGGCTCATTTCACAAAGTCTGTCCTATTCAGCGCAATTCTCTTTATGCACCCAGACCTGTTCAACCCAGACCTGATCAAACCAGACCTGTTCAACCCAGACCTGTTCAACCCAGACCTGTTCAACCCAGATATGTTCAACCCAGACCTGTTCAACGGACACCTGATCCCCCCTCGCAGTTGTGTCTGTTGTATTTTTAATTGTCTAGTTTGTTTCTTGTCAGAATCTTCTCCCGCAAGGTGCTCACATGTCACCCCCTCCTCACATGTCACCCCCTCCTCACATGTCACCCCCTCCTCACATGTCACCCCCTCCTCACATGTCACCACCTACTTACATGTCAGCCCCGTCCTCACATGTCACCTCCTCCTCACATGTCACCTCCTCCTCACATGTCACCTCCTCCTCACATGTCACCTCCTCCTCACATGTCAAACCCTCCTCACATGTCACCCCCTCCTCACATGTCACCGCCTCTCCACATGTCACCCCCTCCTCACATCTCACCCCCTCCTCACATGTCAAACCCTCCTCACATGTCACCCCCTCCTGACATGTCACCCCCTCCTCACGTGTCACCCCATCCTCACATGTCACCACCTCCTCACATGTCCCCCCCTACTTACATGTCAGCCCCGTCCTCACATGTCACCACCTCCTCACATGTCCCCCCCTACTTACATGTCAGCCCATCCTCACATGTCACCCTATCCTCACATGTCACTTTCATCTCACCCGTCACTCTTCCCATACATATCACTCCCTCTTCACATGTTTCCCCCTACATACATGTAATCCCTCTCACATGTCGGACTCCCTCCTCATATGTCAGCCCCATCCTCACGTGTCATCCCACCTTACATGTCACCGGCTCATAATTTTCATTCGTTGTAATATTGTGAGGCAATAAACTTCATATCTGTTATTGGAGGACATATGTATGTTCCAGCCGGAGCATGAGCGTTTAGGGCAGGGGTGATATGGTTATCGACTGAGAACAAAGGTACCTGAAGGTGTGCCAAGGTTACTCACCCTATCGACACTATGCCAAGGTCACTCACCCTCTCGACACTATGCCAAGGTCACTCAATCTCTCGACACTATGCCAAGGTCACTCACCCTCTCGACACTATGCCAAGGTCACTCACCCTCTCGACACTATGCCAAGGTCACTCACCCTATCGACACTATGCCAAGATCACTCACCGTCTCGACACTATGCCGAGGTCACTCACCCTCTCGACACTATGCCAAGGTCACTCACCCTCTCGACACTATGCCAAGGTCACCCACCCTATCGACACTAGGCCAAGGTCACTCACCGTCTCGACACTATGCCGAGGTCACTCACCCTCTCGACACTATGCCAAGGTCACTCACCCTCTCGACACTATGCCAAGGTCACTCCCCGTCTCGACACTATGCCGAGGTCACTCACCCTGTCGACACTATGCCAAGCTCACTCACCGTCTCGACACTATGCCGAGGTCACTCACCCTCTCGACACTATGCCAAGGTCACTCACCGTCTCGACACTATGCCAAGGTCACTCACCCTCTCGACACTATGCCAAGGTCACTCACCGTCTCGACACCATGCCGAGGTCACTCACCGTCTCGACACTATGCCAATGTCACTCACCGTCTCGACACTATGCCAAGGTCACTCACCGTCTCGACACTAAGTAGACGAAGAAAAACAGGTAGAGGGTAGGAGCTGATCACTCTGGCGTTCCGATTTGAGTAGTCGGGGGGTTAGTGTCAGACAGAGGCCAGCAGGTCTTGCTGCGACATTTTGAGTGACAGGAATTAAGAGTGATTCGTTCCAATAACAACTAAATGGAGGCAGATCCAAACTAGATGATGCCTGGAGCAGACATCCCCCAGAGGTCAATTGGACAGCTCTGATACTGCTTGAGACTATATAATACTAGACAAAGTTTAACTCAAGCAGGCTGGCCAGGGAGATATATATATATATAATTTAGCTTGGGGTTTGTTTAGCTCGCCGACTTATTAGAAGATCGGTTGATAAGTTGTTTTACGAATGCTAGAACGATAAAATGGAGTGCAGGGTGACGAAACCAGCATGCGTTTTTGAGTCTTGGCCAGTCGCTCTATAAGGTGTGTGCTGTGCGTCCTGTGACTAGGAGCGATCTGGATGTGTGTCTGGTGTGTGAAAGACGCCAGGGAACGATGTATGTTCCAGAGCGTGTGTATACGCATATTGATTGAGTGTTGGATCACATGTGAGTATACGTTGAATAGATTGAATGTGTAATGGAAAGATCACCTGCCGTAATGTGAGGGAATGCACAGAATACGATTGTGAAGACGAGTTTTTGAGAGTGTGTTGAGGGTGCAGATAAAGGGAGGGGAGTATGCGGCTAGAACTGGGTTGGGGTAGTTCGGGACAATATTCAATAGCTTTTGCTTACAACCTCCGCGAAGTTATAAATAATACAGATACATTATGAGTTATAATTATTTAGTTAAGACGTTTTTCTTGTCTTGTTTGTAACCTCATTGCACTCACTTCAATAATATTGTGTTTGTTCATTTGAAATAATATCGCTTTTGCTGTTTTGTTTGCTAAATGTTGGTTTTGTTGATATTCATGTAATAAATCTATTACCTGCCGTTTGATATGTTATTGGCTTTGCGTGGTTGTGGATGATGTGCATGCATGTGATAACATTCTAGATAGAAAATCCCAAGTGAAAACCTGGACTCTGCCATACATTAAACGATATCTTGTATGTGATCGGGTTTTACTTTACACATTCAATAACCACATAATAATAATATCAATCAAGGAAAACACTAAAACTGATGTGAATAATAAAACAGGAGAATTCCTTCATTACAAGTCTATGGTTTACAACACGGTTAAAAACTAAACTAACTAATTATAACTAACTTTTCCTATCTCAAGAAATGTTAGCATGAGCTTGAATGGAATCCCTGGACTATAAAACCAGTCATGTAGTCTAATTCAATGTCTTTGACGCTCTTTATAAATATTGTTATTCTCTGATAAATATATACTTTGTAGTCACATGTGCCCTTTGGAAGTTGGCGATGAAGTTGATATCTGGCTGTCGTCGGTTGTGCGCTGTGCAATAATAGATTCTTGATAAGCTTGTGTGGTTGTTCTATGAAAATTCAGATTACAACTCACTTTGGATCAGGGGGGCTTTAGCCGACCCTCAGACAATTGTTTCACTCAGTTAACCATCCGATGTAACCTAACATGGACAGACAACGAGCCAATCTGCGAGGCTGCTCTTTTATGTGTTCCTCTCACATATTTTCGTACGTTCAGATATAAGCACTCTCTCTCTCTCTCGCCCTTCCTTTCTCGCCCCCTCTGCCTCCCTCTCTCCCCCCTCCCTCTCCCCTTCACTCTTCTCTCCCTATCTCCCTCTCTTTCTCTTCCCCTCTCTCTCTCAGCAGATCAGCAAGTGCATGATGTCTGTGAAAACTGTAGATACCTTTCCTCGAATTGTCTCTATTAATCGAAGTGAACATATTTCCTTGACGTCTTGCTTTTCAGGAAGTCCACCATTCGCACCAATGGAAGTAGTGCAATCGCGCCTGATGTATAGGGAGAACACTTCCATGTCAATCCCGCTCTCTCTCTCTGTCTGCCGTCTCTGTCAGGAGCTCCCAACTTTTGTTGCCTCTTTACATTTGCACAAACAAAGATGGCGGTGGTCAAGTGGCAACTATACCCCTTCACTGTTGATTGATCAGCAGCCAACAAATCACTGCTGTGCCTACAACCCTTGTCACTCTGACAAGTTTCTCCCACTTAACCTATTTCCTGAGCTGGCTTTTCTTGTCATCCCTGTCAATCTGTCAGGACCAGTTAATACACTCAACCCCTCCTGACAATTGTATCCAACTGGAAGTAAACATTAACTGCCTCTCTCTCGTGTTGCGAATCTAAGCCCAGCCTGACAGTAATGCAGTTGTATTGTGACTTTAGATTGACATGCCCTTGTCGGGACTTATATCCTGAGTTGAAATATCGAACTACTTTATCAGTCAATTTTGGCTCTCCAAGAATAAGTCTCCAGCCCCGGATTTCTGCTGCTCTACAGGAACCTGTTACTTAACCTACTTTATACTGGTTTAGAAGATGCAGAGTCTGTATACAACCAATTTCATTTACATTTCCTTGCTCTAAAAGCTATGTGCATCCAATCTATTCTTAAATTAATTAATTGTCCTTGCATTTACAACCTGTGCATTCCAAGCATTCGCCCCTCTCTGACCAAATAATTATTTTTTTATATCTAATTAGGACCACTCTTTAGTTAATTTGTAGCTATGCCCTCTTGTTCTTGTTGGTGGTTGTATTTTGAAAAACTTGTTATAGTCTAATTTATCCGTTTCTCTGATCATCTTATAAACCTGTATTAAGTCACCTCTTTAATAGTGAACATCGCCCCGATGAAGCCAAGTATGGCACAACCGCATAGAGGATCACGGTCCACCTTCATCAGCATTTTCGAGAAAGAGGAAAGCTACTAAAACTCGTCACTTAATGTCCTGCTCAGAGTAAACTTACTCAATATGGGCTTCCCAACAAATGAATGAAGGTGGACTGTCTCCAGACTTTCTATCCACCAATGTAGTCTACATGAATGTCTGCTCCCCTGAAAAGGTATCTTAGGAGACTAAACCGTTTTCACGTTACCTTTTTCTGCTGGCTGCTCAGGGTTGGCTGGTTGGCAGGTTAGAGTGTCCGGAGGATGCTCAGAGTCAGCTGGCAGGTTAGAGTGTCTGGTGGATGCTCAGACTTGGCTGGCAGGTTACAGTGTCCGGAGGATGCTCAGAGTCAGCTGGCAGGTTAGAGTGTCTGGAGGATGCTCAGACTTGGCTGGCAGGTTAGAGTGTCCGGAGGATGCTCAGACTTGGCTGGCAGGTTAGAGTGTCTGGAGGATGCTGATGGCTGGCTGGCAGGTTAGAGTGTCTGGAGGATTCTCAGGGTTGGCTGGCAGGTTAGAGTGTCTTGAGGATGCTCAGGTTGGCTGGCAGGTTAGAGTGTCTGGAGGATGCTAAGACTTGGCTGGCAGGTTAGAGTGTCTGGATGACGCTCAGGGTTGGTTGGCAGGTTAGAGTGTCTGGATGACGCTCAGGGTTGGTTGGCAGGTTAGAGTGTCTGGAGGATGCTGATGGCTGGCTGGCAGGTTAGAGTGTCTGGAGGATTCTCAGGGTTGGCTGGCAGGTTAGAGTGTCTGGAGGATGCTCAGGTTGGCTGGCAGGTTAGAGTGTCTGGAGGATGCTCAGAGTCAGCTGGCAGGTTAGAGTGTCTGGAGGATGCTCAAGGTTGGCTGGCAGGTTAGAGTGTCTGGAGGATGCTGATGGCTGGCTGGCAGGTTAGAGTGTCTGGAGGATTCTCAGGGTTGGCTGGCAGGTTAGAGTGTCTTGAGGATGCTCAGGTTGGCTGGCAGGTTAGAGTGTCTGGAGGATGCTAAGACTTGGCTGGCAGGTTAGAGTGTCTGGATGACGCTCAGGGTTGGTTGGCAGGTTAGAGTGTCTGGATGACGCTCAGGGTTGGTTGGCAGGTTAGAGTGTCTGGAGGATGCTGATGGCTGGCTGGCAGGTTAGAGTGTCTGGAGGATTCTCAGGGTTGGCTGGCAGGTTAGAGTGTCTGGAGGATGCTCAGGTTGGCTGGCAGGTTAGAGTGTCTGGTGGATGCTCAGACTTGGCTGGCAGGTTAGAGTGTCTGGAGGATGCTCAAGGTTGGCTGGCATGTTAGAGTGTCTGGTGGATGCTAAGACTTGGCTGGCAGGTTAGAGTGTCTGGATGACGCTCAGGGTTGGTTGGCAGGCTAGAGTGTCTGGATGACGCTCAGGGTTGATTGGCAGGTTAGAGTGTCTGGATGACGCTCAGGGTTGGTTGGCAGGTTAGAGTGTCTGGAGGATGCTGATGGCTGGCTGGCAGGTTAGAGTGTCTGGAGGATGCTCAGACTTTGGCTAACAGGTTAGAGTGCCCGCTGGCTGCTCAGACTTGGCTAGCAGGTTAGAGTGTCCACTGGCTGCTCAGATAGAGTGCCCAACTCCGTAATCTGCAAGACAGCACTGTCGGGTATCCGTGTGTTTTGGCAGAGAGCCCAGATGAGGCCGACTGGCCATGATGTTTGCATGTCCCGTGATATCTTCCCTGGGCAGCGGGTGTAAGGTGTGTCCACGACAAGCAAGCGATCAATGGAGATGGGAGGGTGACAGAATACACGGTACACAGACACTAATGAAAGTTTCCTTGTACACGTTCTCTATTGATGTCGCCTCCTTGTAGCTGCTTGCTCCGAACCGCTCAGCCTGGCGCACTACAATCATACAAGGAGTTCGCTTCGATTACTGGGGCGCTAGAAAACAAGCTGCTCAGAGGGAGAGAATGGGAGCTGGCCATTTTACTAGATCTGTCAATGTGTTCCACGTGTGGTAGAGTTTGAAGCGCTCAGACTGATGATGCTATCCTAAATTAGAGATTTGTGCTTGTAACATAATTTAGAGAAGTATGCCGATAACATAATCTAAAAAAGGGTTGGGAAAGAATGCAGTGGTTAGAGGCGATAACAGAAAATTCTGATGCTAAACTCAGTGCATGGTGCGATCGATTTGAGCTCAGTGGATGCTGAAGATGAATGAGAAAAGTCTAACCGAACAGAGGACGAACATGAAACCCTTGACGTGCACAGGAAACTGGCTCTGCTGCTCACCGGGCACAGGTATTGACTCTCTCTCAGCTCGCCTGTTATCTCACAACATCAATATGTTCCTCAAACAGAGGAAGATTGAAGCCTGTTTGAATATTTCTCTTTGAACTGATCGCGTAACGAGTGATTGTTACGAGGATACTAGGTTGGAGCAACAGGGCAATGGGCCGACGAAGTCTTGAGTGTGACCAGGTTAAAGACAAGGCCTGCGAGTGTACAATCCTTCACAAACATCTGTTATATGTTGTCAGTGCTAACTTCCAGTACGTTGACTCTCTATGTCCAAAGTTAATCAGGTGTTTCCATTCCAGGTGGATTACCACGTGATTAAGAGGTCAAAACGTCCTGACGCAACAAAACAACTATTTGTCTTTGACATCAAGGCCCTGTCTAGCCCAGAACCAACCAAATATAAGTGCCTAACGACAGACCCACCCTAACTAACGACAGACCCCCCTAACTAACGACAGACCCCCCTCCTAACTAACGACAGTACCCCCTCACTAACGACAGTTCCCACCCCTCACCAACGACAGTCCCCCCTCACTAACGACAGAACCCCCCTCACTAACGACAGACCCCCCCCCCTCTCTCTAACGACAGTCCCCCTTCCCTAACGACAGACCCCTCTCACTAACGACAGTCCCCCCTCACTAACGACAGACCCCCCCCCTCACTAACGACAGACCACCCTCACTAACGACAGTCCCCCCTCACTAACGACAGACCAGCCCTCACTAACGACAGTCCCCCACCCTCACTAACGACAGTCCCCACCCCCTCACTAACGACAGCCCCCCCTCACTAACGACAGTCCCCCCTCACTAACGACAGTCCCCCTCTCACTAACGACAGTCCCCCCCCTCACTAACGACAGTCCCCCCCTCACTAACGACAGTCCCCCTTCACTAACGACAGCCCCCCCTCCTCACTAACGACAGTCCCCCCTCACTAACATCAGTCCCCCCCTCACTAATGACAGTCCCCCCCTCACTAATGACAGTCCCCTCAAACTAACGACAGTCCCCCCTCGCTAACGACAGTCCTACCTCACTAACGACAGTCCCCCCTCACTAACGACAGTCCCCCCTACTAACGACAGTCCCCCTCACTAACGACAGTCCCCCCTCACTAACGACAGTCCCCCCTCACTAACGACAGTCACCCCCTCACTAACGACAGTCCCCCCCTCACTAACGACAGTCCTCCTTCACTAACGACAGCCCCCCTCCTCACTAACGACAGTCCCCCCTCACTAACGACAGTCCCCTCTCACTAACGACAGTCCCCCCATCACTAATGACAGTCCCCTCTCACTAACGACAGTCCCCCCTCGCTAACGACAGTCCCACCTCACTAACGACAGTCCCCCCTCACTAACGACAGTCCCCCCTCACTAACGACAGTCCCCCCATCACTAATGACAGTCCCCTCTCACTAACAACAGTCCCCCCTCGCTAACGACAGTCCCCCTCACTAACGACAGTCCCCCCTCACTAACGACAGTCCCTCCTCACTAACGACAGTCCCCCCTCACTAACGACAGTCCCCCCTCACTAACGACAGTCCCTCCTCTCACTAACGACAGTCCCCCCTCACTAACGACAGTCCACCCTCACTAACGACAGTCCCCCCTCACTAACGACAGTCCCTCTTCACTAACGACAGTCCCTCTTCACTAACGACAGTCCCCCTCACTAACGACAGTCCCTCCCCTCACTAACGACAGTCCCTCCTCACTAACGACAGTCCCCCCTCACTAACGACAGTCCCCCCTCACTAACGACAGTCCCTCCTCTCACTAACGAGAGTCCCCCCCTCACTAACGACAGTCCCCCCTCACTAACGACAGTCCCCCCTCACTAACGACAGTCCCCCCTCACTAACGACAGTCCCCCCTCACTAACGACAGTCCCCCCTCACTAACGACAGTCCCCCCTCACTAACGACAGTCCCCCCTCACTAACGACAGTCCCCCCTCACTAACGACAGTCCCCCCTCACTAACGACAGTCCCCCCTCATTAACGACAGCCACACAACGAGAACAACCAATAGAGCACAATTAGAACGGACAAGTGTGACGACCAAACAAGGTGCAAGAAATGGATCACAACAAGGGGATGTAGACATTTAATGTGGCACCAAGTAGGGGAGACGTTGGAACAAGTCAAGCCCACTCTACCACCCATACTTGTTTAATGTTAGAACAAGTCAAGCCCACTCTACGACTAACATTTTAAAAATAATAAAACACCAGGACAGAACACACCAACCCACATACCCTAACGCATCGCACCCACACCAACCCACATACCCTAACGCATCGCACCCACACCAACCCACATACCCTAACGCATCGCACCCACACCAACCCACATACCCTAACGCATCGCACCCACACCAACCCACATACCCTAACGCATCGCACCCACACCAACCCACATACCCTAACGCATCGCACCCACACCAACCCACATACCCTAACGCATCGCACCCACACCAACCCACACAGACTTCTCAAGTTGTGGCTATCCGGAAGAGGTCAGACAATTAACCCGGTGTCAGGACGAATAGAGTTCCCCGCCAGGAAAACGTCCGTGCTAAGCCTGTAACAACTTGAGCAGAACTAGATTACCCTCGCGCGGGGCCGGAACACAACCTCGTCATGCCATGACATCGAGAGTGTGAGGCTTACATGATATGGTCAGGTCAACAGAAATAGGCAGTCTCGCTGCAAACAATCAGGGATAAAGGCTTTTGATATGTCAGTAAACCGTCCGCGCGTCGGGGCCAGAAACAGAATAGAAGAACAATACCACTGTAAACCTCCAGACAGAGTGACTAAACAATCTTGGTCGTTGAGCCGGATGAATCGACTTAAATAATATGGTAAGCCCACTAACAGTCTACAAATGGTAAGCCCACTAACCGTCTACAAAGGGTAAGCCCACTAACAGTCTACAAATGGTAAGCCCACTAACCGTCTACAAAGGGTAAGCCCACTAACCGTCTACAAATGGTAAGCCCACTAACCGTCTACAAATGGTAAGCCCACTAAAAGCCTACAAATAGTAAGCCCACTAAAAGCCTACAAATAGTAAGCCCACTAAAAGCCTACAAATAGTAAGCCCACTAAAAGCCTACAAATAGTAAGCCCACTAAAAGCCTACAAATAGTAAGCCCACTAAAAGCCTACAAATAGTAAGCCCACTAAAAGCCTACAAATAGTAAGCCCACTAAAAGCCTACAAATAGTAAGCCCACTAAAAGCCTACAAATAGTAAGCCCACTAAAAGCCTACAAATGGTAAGCCCACTAAAAGCCTACAAATAGTAAGCCCACTAAAAGCCTACAAATAGTAAGCCCACTAAAAGCCTACAAATAGTAAGCCCACTAAAAGCCTACAAATAGTAAGCCCACTAAAAGCCTACTAATATGGACAAGTTAAGTGAGGATAAGTATGCAGTCCGCTGACAAAGAACTGCAAGTTGCAGGCGGGGGACCAAAACAGGAAATAATTAGGAAAGTAATTATGTTTTGAGAGATGGTAGAGCTACTGGCCCACGTGATATCTCATCTGAAACAATCAAAGCAGAAATTAACACTTCAACCGAGATAAACAAATTCCTTTATACATTTTGAGAAAGAAAAGACATAGCAGCAGGAAGAAGGAAGGAAGAAAACAGGAGGTAAGGAAAAAAGGAAGGAAGCAGGATGAAAGGACGGAAGCAGACAGGAAAGATGGAAGTAAGCAGAAAGGAAGGAAGGAAGGACGTAAGATAGAAGGCCGGAAGCAGGAAGGAAGGAAGCAGGTAGGATAGAAGGGAGGAAGTAAGTAGGATAGAAGAAAGTAGGATAGAAGGAAATATGATAGAAGGAAGGAAGCAGGATAGAAGAAAGTAGGATAGAAGGAAAGAAGTACGATAGAAGGAAGAAAGGGATAGAAGGAAGGAAGCAGGATAGAAGAAAGTAGGATAGAAGAAAGTAGGATAGAAGGAAAGAAGTACGATAGAAGGAAGAAAGGGATAGAAGGAAGTAAGCAGTAAGAAAGGAAGTAGGATAGAAGGAAGGAAGCAGGAAAGAAGGAAGGAAGTAAGATAGAAGGAAGGAAGTAGGATAGAAGGATAGAAGGAAGGAAGCAGGAAGGAAGGAAGTAGGATAGAAGGATAGAAGGAAGGAAGGCAGTAGGATAGAAGAATAGAAGGAATGAAGGCAGTAGGATAGAAGGATAGAAGGAAGGAAGTATGAAGGAAGGAAGTAGGATAGAAGGAAGGAAGGAAGTAGGATGGATGGAAGGAAGGAAGGAAGACTATGTAGTCAAGTTGCTAAAGAAGAGAGATCTACAGCAGTGTACACATCAAAGATGAATAATGTTGTTATCAGAGATCGATTATTGAACAGGGTCACGATAGACGGATGAAGGGAGGCCACAGAGAAACAGATGAGAAGAGACCAGTCAGGCGTTCGGCAATTAGGTCCGTCTTAGATCAGTGGGCCTAGCCGAGAAAAATGGCGGTCGGTCTGGATGGAGGTCATCATGTTATATAGGATACGTGGTCTACAAAAAGGCATTATCTAGTTTATACAGAGGGTCACCGTGGAGGTAACAACATCAAGTGATGCTTGATTATAGAGTACTACAACTGGGTGAAGAGATTATAGAGTACTACAACTGGGTGAAGAGATTATAGAGTACTACAACTGGGTGAAGAGATTATAGAGTACTACAACTGGGTGAAGAGATTATAGAGTACCACAACTGGGTGAAGAGATTATAGAGTACCACAACTGGGTGAAGAGATTATAGAGTACTACAACTGGGTGAAGAGATTATAGAGTACTACAACTGGGTGAAGAGATTATAGAGTACCACAACTGGGTGAAGAGATTATAGAGTACTACAACTGGGTGAAGAGATTATAGAGTACCACAACTGGGTGAAGAGATTATAGAGTACTACAACTGGGTGAAGAGATTATAGAGTACCACAACTGGGTGAAGAGATTATAGAGTACTACAACTGGGTGAAGAGATTATAGAGTACCACAACTAGGTAAAGAGATTATAGAGTACCACAACTGGGTGAAGAGATTATAGAATACCACAACTGGGTGAAGAGATTATAGAGTACCACAACTGGGTGAAGAGATTATAGAGTACCACAACTGGGTGAAGAGATTATAGAGTACCACAACTGGGTGAAGAGATTATAGAGTACCACAACTGGGTGAAGAGATTATAGAGTACCACAACTGGGTGAAGAGATTATAGAGTACCACAACTGGGTGAAGAGATTACAAGGTACTACAACTGGGTGAAGAGATTATAGAGTACCACAACTGGGTGAAGAGATTACAAGGTACTACAACTGGGTGAAGAGATTATAGAGTACCACAACTCGGTGAAGAGATTACAAGGTACTACAACTGGGACAAGAGATTACAGAGTACTACAACTGGGTGAAGAGATTACATAGTACTTCAACTGGGACAAGAGATTACAGAGTACTACAACTGGGTGAAGAGATTACAGAGTACTACAATTGGGTGAAGAGATTACAAAGTACTACAACTGGGTGAAGAGATTATAGAGTACCACAACTGGGTGAAGAGATTACAAGGTACTACAACTGGGTGAAGAGATTATAGAGTACCACAACTGGGTGAAGAGATTACAAGGTACTACAACTGGGTGAAGAGATTATAGAGTACCACAACTGGGTGAAGAGATTACACGGTACTACAACTGGGTGAAGAGATTATAGAGTACCACAACTGGGTGAAGAGATTACAAGGTACTACAACTGGGTGAAGAGATTATAGAGTACCACAACTCGGTGAAGAGATTACAAGGTACTACAACTGGGACAAGAGATTACAGAGTACTAAAACTGTGTGAAGAGATTACATAGTACTACAACTGGGACAATAGATTACAGAGTACTACAACTGGGTGAAGAGATTACAGAGTACTACAATTGGGTGAAGAGATTACAAAGTACTACAACTGGGTGAAGAGATTATAGAGTACTACAACTGAGACAAGAGATTACAGAGTACTAAAACTGGGTGAAGAGATTATAGAGTACTACAACTGGGACAAGAGATTGTAGAGTACTACAACTGGGACAAGAGATTACAGAGTACTACAACTGGGTGAAGAGATTACAGAGTACTACAGCTGACAGAAGAGATTACAGAGTACTACAACTGGGTGAAGAGATTACAGAGTACTACAACTGGGTGAAGAGATTATAGAGTAATACAACTGGAGCAAGAGATTACAGAGTGCTACAACTGGGAGAAGAGATTACGGAGTACTACAACTGAAGAGATTACAGAGTACTACAACTGAAGAGATTACAGAGTACTATAACTGAAGAGATTACAGAGTACTACAACTGACATAATATATTTGTATCATTGTTGTGAGATTTCTGGTTCCCAAACATGGCCCGGTTGTGAGAGAGGCCAGCTGAAAGTGTTATGGGTAAGGCTTGTCCCTGATGGAACCGAAACATATGTGGTCAGGCCAAACTAACAAGTGTAGTTGTTTACCATAGAGTCGATGTTTATGTATGTCTGGTGTCGACGTCACGCGCTTGTATGTGGGTGAGCGCTCGTGCTCTGTTGGTGGGAAGTAGCTGTGGTGTATGGTTCCAGTCAGACGCAGAAGTGACAGATCAGATAGATGAGGTCACACCGGAGCACAGACTGTCAACTTGGTGTTCGCGTGCTGCAGTAACAACTAGAGACGTGCTCCAGGCCTGGGTGGCTCTTCTGGGTTCGGTTACAGCTGATGGAAGTCTTCACAGACTGGCAACACCCGAGTAACCAATCCGGCGGACTCTCTGCACGCGATCTCATCTGGGCTTGAGTTTCACCTTGGCTCATGTCATGATATGATGATTAGTCTGTGTCAGACATTAGTGTGTCTCAGACATTAGTCTGTGTCAAACATTAGTCTGTGTCAGACATTAGTCTGTCAGACATTAGTCTATGTCAGACATTAGTCTGTGTCAGACATTAGTCTGTGCCAGATATTAGTCTGTGTCAGACATTAGTGTGTGTTAGATATTGGTGTTAGCTTAACTTAACGTATTGTCCCTGCCTCCACTACTTCACGGGGCAATGCATTCCAAGCATTCACCACTCTCTGACTAAAAAGATATTTCCTAATATCTAATCTGGACCTTTCTTTAGTTAATTTGTGAGCCATCTTGTTCTTAACTTAACTTACCTTAACTTAACTTAACCTAACGTCTTTACACTGGTTTGGAGGACTCTGCAGAGTCTGTATTCAACCAGTTTCATTTACATTTCCTTGCTCTAAAAGCTATGCACATCCAATCTATTCTTAAATGCATTAACTGTTCTTACCTCCACCACTGTCCGTGGCAATGCATTTCAAGCATTCACCACTACCTGACTAAAAACATATTAGAATAGATAATCTGGGCCTTTTAGTTAATTTGTAGCTTTGTCCTCTTGTTCTTGTAGGTGGTTGTATTTTGAAAAAAAAACTTGTTATATACTATTTTATCCTTTCCTTTAATTATCTTATAAATCTGTCCCCTCGAATTCTTCTCTTTTCTAGACACTGTATACCGGTTTTTCCTCATAACTGTAATTCTGGAAACCCACTATCAGCTTTGCCACTATTCTTTGTATCCTTTCCAGCATTTTTATATCTCCTCCACGAAAAGGACTCATATACACAACTCCAATCTAGGTCTAACTAATGCTTTATATAGTTTGACAATCACTTCCTTGCTATGTTTAACACTGGTCCAAGGTAGACCAGACAGTGAGTATGATGACCAGTGCAGTTTAATCCTCACTATAATCCAAATACAGCGCAAGTTCCATGATCCATCAAGATAAAACTAAATGATAATCTTGCTATCAGCGCTTGCTATGAGCAACTAACATAATCATTCAATGTTAACCGTCACGTAAGATGTGACTCTACACAACTAAATATAACACCGTACAACGTAGGAAATCAAGTAAAATATCACTTCGTAATTTTACAAATGCTTTGTAATGCTTTTCTGTTACAGTCAAATGATTTATTGTTGACATGGTTGAAATGCTAATTAATTGATGAGGCACTAGTGCAATTGAGAAAATACCTCCACCAAAATATGTAGTTAATTGACCTCTTTTCTTCATGAAAAAAACGTGGATCCATGCAGGACGTCTAGCTTTCTGTTTGCCTGCCCAGTTATAGAACAAATGTATTCCAACACTGTTTAGCGTTAACAGGGACAAGTGTCTGATAACATTTATGCAGCCACTTTGTAGTGCCTCTAATTCATGAACACAATGGCTTCTGTCACAGACTAGGAAGCATGTTTTACATTCATACTTCAACTAAATAAAGTACATGACATACTCATTTCTTTACATAACCTCAACAAAATGGTTTAGTTGTCTCCTCTTTTTGACATGTTGTCTACTCTTGTTCATGGATTGTCTACTCTTGTTATATGGGTTGTCTACTCTTGTTGAAGGGTTGTCTACTCTTGCTATATGGATTGTCTACTCTTGTTATATGGGTTGTCTACTCTTGTTATATGGGTTGTCTACTCTTGTTATATGGATTGTCTACTCTTGTTCATGGATTGTCTACTCTTGTTATATGGGTTGTCTACTCTTGTTCATGGATTGTCTACTCTTGTTATATGGGTTGTCTACTGTTGGTCATGGGTTGTCTACTCTTGTTATATGGGCTGTCTACTCTTGTTATATGGGCTGTCTACTCTTGCTATATGGGTTGTCTACTCTTGCTATATGGGTTGTCTACTCTTGCTATATGGGTTGTCTACTCTTGCTATATGGGCTGTCTACTCTTGCTATATGGGCTGTCTACTCTTGCTATATTGGTTGTCTACTCTTGCTATGGGTTGTCTACTCTTGCTATATGGGCTGTCTACTCTTGCTATATGGGCTGTCTACTCTTGCTATATTGGTTGTCTACTCTTGCTATATGGGTTGTCTACTCTTGCTATATGGGCTGTCTACTCTTGCTATATGGGCTGTCTACTCTTGCTATATGGGCTGTCTACTCTTGCTATATGGGTTGTCTACTCTTGCTATATGGGCTGTCTACTCTTGCTATATGGGCTGTCTACTCTTGCTATATGGGCTGTCTACTCTTGCTATATGGGCTGTCTACTCTTGCTATATGGGCTGTCTACTCTTGCTATATTGGTTGTCTACTCTTGCTATATGGGCTGTCTATTCTTGCTATATTGGTTGTCTACTCTTGCTATATGGGCTGTCTACTCTTGCTATATGGGCTGTCTACTCTTGCTATATGGGCTGTCTACTCTTGCTATATGGGTTGTCTACTCTTGCTATATGGGCTGTCTACTCTTGCTATATGGGCTGTCTACTCTTGCTATATGGGCTGTCTACTCTTGCTATATGGGCTGTCTATTCTTGCTATATTGGCTGTCTACTCTTGCTATATGGGCTGTCTACTCTTGCTATATGGGCTGTCTACTCTTGCTATATGGGCTGTCTACTCTTGCTATATGGGCTGTCTACTCTTGCTATATGGGCTGTCTATTCTTGCTATATTGGCTGTCTACTCTTGCTATATGGGTTGATTGCTTCTTCATTCCTGATTTGTAGAAATAATGGCTTTCACAACATCTTGAGGATGCAATTGTTTGTAATCCTTGCTCAGATAAGCACATCTTGTGTTAGTCAAATCGTGGCAGTCAGGCTCCCGCTTCTCTCATTGCCTTACAATCGAATTTCTCAAATAAATTGGAGAAGGCCACGCTGTCACTCTGTTCCTTTCGTGGAGCTGATACAACTTGGAGGATGTTATCTTGTGTGAGACCAATCTAGATGGTACAGGATCTTGAAATCTTGTAGCTGGTTGTATGGTTGTAGGTGGTTGTATGGTTGTAGGTGGTTGTACGGTTGTAGGTGGTTGTATGGTTGTAGATGGTTGTATGGTTGTTTGTTGTATGGTATGGTTGTAGGTGGTTATATGGTTGTTTGTTGTATGGTTGTAGATGTTGTATGGTTGTTTGTTGTATGGTATGGTTGTAGGTGGTTATATGGTTGTTTGTTGTATGGTTGTAGGTGGTTATATGGTTGTTTGTTGTATGGTTGTAGGTGGTTATATGGTTGTTTGTTGTATGGTATGGTTGTAGGTGGTTATATGGTTGTTTGTTGTATGGTATGGTTGTAGGTGGTTATATGGTTGTTTGTTGTATGGTTGTAGATGTTGTATGGTTGTTTGTTGTATGGTATGGTTGTAGGTGGTTATATGGTTGTTTGTTGTATGGTTGTAGGTGGTTATATGGTTGTTTGTTGTATGGTTGTAGGTGGTTATATGGTTGTTTGTTGTATGGTATGGTTGTAGGTGGTTATATGGTTGTTTGTTGTATGGTTGTAGATGTTGTATGGTTGTTTGTTGTATGGTATGGTTGTAGGTGGTTATATGGTTGTTTGTTGTATGGTATGGTTGTAGGTGGTTATATGGTTGTTTGTTGTATGGTTGTAGGTGGTTATATGGTTGTTTGTTGTATGGTATGGTTGTAGGTGGTTATATGGTTGTTTGTTGTATGGTATGGTTGTAGGTGGTTATATGGTTGTTTGTTGTATGGTATGGTTGTAGGTGTTGTCAATACACATTTAACAGAGAAATATATTGATATTCAGGCAAATAAGAAATGAGAGTCCCCAGGTGCTGTGCTCATCAAAGCTATCAGGTGGACAGGACAAACTTGAACGATGATCAACCAATGGTGGGACAAAATGGAGGCCTTGGTAATGTGGATATTCGGTTTAATGGGTCGCATTTTGTGGAAATAAATCCAAATAACTTTTTTACAATTCTCAATCGATTAGGATTGGGTATAGAAATACCGAAAGACATGCAAATTAGGCAGGTCAAATATTTGGAACAGTGTTGAACACAAAACTGGAGGAGAGGGTTGAAGTCAGGCGGACAAGAGGTAGGCAGGGACGGACAAGAGGTAGGCAGAGGCGTGCAAGAGGTAGGCAGAGGCGGGCAAGAGGTAGGCAGGGGCTGGCAAGAGGTAGTAAAAGTAAAGTAAAGTATCCCATAGCATTACTGCCGTAGGGGTGTGAGGTGTCAGCGATCTCACATTTCAAAGGATCGGCTATATGAGGGCGGTAGCCATCTCCTCTCCCTCGCCGCTTTTACTTCCCGGACTGAACCGGTACCCATTTAAGGCTGGGTCGACTCGGGAGCCATTGCCGTCTGAAAAAAACATTACCGCCTCTACTGGGGAATGAACCCAGGACCACTCAGATGCGAAGCCAGCGCGCTAATCACTGCGCTACGCGGCTCCAAGAGGTAGGCTATAAGTAGGGCAGTAATATCAAGAGATGTACTTGTAAACTGTCGAAGTGTAACATGACAGAAACAGAGAATGTTCCAAGTCCATTACAGCCATTCTATGATGCTACACAAGAACACCAGCATTATCACCATCAAGTTGTAAAACCGACACAGTTTGTGACATGTGTTATTTGTGGAATAGCACTATCATATCTTCCTACAATCCTTCAATCCCTCCTACAATCCTTCTGACAATCTGTCTTATACTTGCACTTTCTTTGTGAAGTATTGAGACCCCTGGATCGATTTTTTTTTTCTGGGTTTTTTTGTTTTTTTTTGGCGTTCGCCTCATTTTTCTAATCCCCAAAGCGGTGTGCGTTGCGCTGTGGATTTTATTTTGTGCCTGTCGGCCTAATGCATCCGACTTCAGCATGCATTTTATGTAACGATCTGCTTCCTTCTGCATTTTCTAAGGGTTTGCTTCCTCTGGGTAACGGCCGGTGCTGTGATGGGGATCGAGCCCTGCACCTTCGGGTTGTGAGCCGTGCCACTTAACCTAGCCCCCACCCCCCAGTTCTGACGTCTATCCTATACGACTGTTATCATCTGCAGTTTCACTTAAACAATATAATCTCGTGGTCACGTGATACATACCGGCTCTGACGATCGGCTCACTTCAGATTGTCATTATACACATCCACAGAACCGCTGCAGCCTCGCCTTATTTTAATTTCAGATTGTCAGAACTGTGCCATGGAACAAAAGGTTTCCCGTATGTTGTGACTGTGCCCCTCTAGTGCCCCTGTTACAGCCGTTCTGGGAGAAGGTGCTTTCTGAGGGTGCATGTTCCATTCTCGCTCCGGCTGAGCTGCCTGCGAGCTGCCTGCAAGCTACCTGCGAGCTACCTGAACTGGACAGAGGAAGTTTGTTGTCACTTCGGGACTGTATCCCAGGTGTTTGCAACACCTTACCACAACTCTCTTCAGGACAGGTATCCCAGGTGTTTGCAACACCCTATCACAACTCTCTTCGTTACCGCCTCTGAGTTTACCGGCTCACTTTGTTATCCTCCTAAGCAAGCTCAAGAACTGAACCTGAGGTCTACAACTTGTATCTCTCGTCTCGCCAATGTTGAAGGAGTCATCATTCACCGAGATTGACACAAATGCAATTGCCAATGGAGCATAGTGCGGTAGTCTGCTGAAAAGTTGTGCCCAAACACTCTCTTGATTTCTGGAGATAAAACAGCCTTACAAACAAAGTTGTCGTAAGTACGGGAAACCAGGACCTTGATCTGAGGATGTAAGAGAATCCAGAACATTGGTCTGATGATGTAAGAGAAACCAGAACCTTGATCTGGGATGTAAGATAAACCAGAACCTTGTTCTGGGATGTAAGAGAAAACAGAACCTTGATCTGAGGATGTAAGAGAATCCAGAACATTGGTCTGAGGATGTAAGAGAAACCAGAACCTTGGTCTGGGATGTAAGAGAAACCAGAACCTTGATCTGGGATGTAAGAGAAACCAGAACCTTGTTCTGGGATGTAAGAGAAAACAGAACCTTGATCTGAGGATGTAAAAGAATCCAGAACATTGATCTGAGGATGTAAGAGAAACCAGAACCTTGATCTGAGGATGTAAGAGACACCAGAACCTTGATCTGAGGATGTAAGAGAAACCAGGACCTTGATCTGAGGATGTAAGAGAAGCCAGGACCTTGATCTGAGGATGTAAGAGAAGCCAGGACCTTGATCTGAGGATGTAAGAGAAACCGGGACCTTGAACAGGACGAACGAAGAAGATGAAGAGAAACAAGCATAATCGGTAAACAACAACAACGAATAACCACAGACAACCTTCAATGTGGGATTCCTCAGAGACAAGGTCATCCCTGCTCAATGTAAGATCTCGGTGTCCAATAGTTATTGGGTGCAACAAAGCTGGCAGGATCTTGGTGTCCAATAGTTAGAGGATTCAACAATAGCTGGCAGGATCTCGGTGTCCAATAGTTAGAGGATTCAACAATAGCTGGCAGGATCTCGGTGTCCAATAGTTAGAGGGTTCAACAATAGCTGGCAGGATCTCGGTGTCCAATAGTTAGAGGGTTCAACAATAGCTGGCAGACGTAGACGACGCTGAATGGCTCTGGCAACAGAAACAAAACATGCAGAGACAGTTGTTAAGTAATGCAACACAAAAAGTTAAACAACAGAAACTATAGCAAAGATTCAAGTGAGGAAAATAAAGCAAAAGCACAGCCAGATGCATCAGAGTGAAGGCGCAGTCTGCAGCCAATAGGCTAAACGGTGCGTGACAAAAGACAACAGAAGACATATTGACCAGTTGGAAACAGCTTAGACAAAATGAAATACGAAAGAACAGTGCAACTGCACCAAAGAAACTCAAAGGAAAAAATAAGCATGTTAGAAAATGTGCTTAGCCACAATAAAGAGCAAATGAAGAGATGGTCAGAACATTTTTATTACATTTTAAATAGACATAGATATTCAATCGGCGAAATTACAACTGCAGATCTATTTTGGAAAACTGACTATAAAACAAATCAAAAAACTTATTTTGCACTGAAAGATGGTAGAACCACTGGTCCAGATGATGACAGCGGAAGCAATCAAAGCAGACGTTGACACTTCATCGGATATGTTGCACAAACTACCTGGTTTGGGCTAGAGCCGAAATACCTGCAGCCTGGCAGGAAGACAATGTAAGCAAGTTACCGAGACAAGAGGCCTACAGCACATTATTGAGACAAAGTTGTTATCTGTCCCTGGGAAAACATTGAACAAGATCATATCAGGAAGATTGGAAGAGGCCATCGAAGAACAGTTGAGGAACACTTAGACAGCTCATCGCACATATTCAAAATGTTTTATTCCACAGCGGTAATGAAAAACGCTGTTGTGAGACCGTAAGGGACATCCACGCTACAGCGTCAGGGTCAGACACGCTACAGCAGATCGTCAGAGGCAGACACACTACAGCGTCGGGGTCAGACACGCTACAGCAGACCGTCAGAGTTAGACACGCTACAGCGTCAGGGTCAGACACGCTACAGCGTCAGGGTCAGACACGCTACAGCGTCAGGGTCAGACACGCTACAGCACCAGGGTCAGACACGCTACAGTAGATCGTCAGGGTCAGACACGCTACAGCACCAGTGTCAGACACGCTACAGCCGACCGCCAGGTTCAGACACACTACAGTGGACCGTCGGAGTCAGACTCGCTACAGTAGATCCACATGGTCAGACACGCTATAGCAGACTGTCAAGGTCAGACACGCTACAGTAGATCCTCAGGGTCAGACACGCTACAGCAGACCGTCAGGGTCAGACACGCTACAGCACCAGGGTCAGACACGCTACAGTAGATCCACAAGGTCAGACACGCTACAGCAGACTGTCAGGGTCAGACACGCTACAGCACTAGGGTCAGACACGCTACAGTAGATCCTCAAGGTCAGACACGCTACAGCGTCAGGGTCAAACAAGCTGCAGCACCAGGGTCAGACACGCTACAGTAGATCCTCAAGGTTAAACACGCTACAGCACCAGGGTCAGACACGCTACAGCAGACCGTCAGGGTCAGACACGCTACAGCACCAGGGTCAGACACGCTACAGCACCAGGGTCAGACACGCTACACCATTCTATCTATCTATCTATCTATCTATCTATCTATCTATCTATCTATCTATCTATCTATCTATCTATCTATCTATCTATCTATCTATCTATCTATCTATAATAAACCCTATTATATGTTACACGTCAGCTTGAATACAAGTCTGGAAAAGAGCTGAGTTAAAAATGAGAAATTCCCGGAATTCCTGTGTCTCTGATTTCAGGCCGCAAATGATCTTCTCCATGGACGTGGCTGTGACTGCCAGGTTTCCATTCATGTCTGGAGACGACATGTCAATGGCTTGTCTCATGTCCCTGGCACTGTGGCAGAAGCCAACCCCACCGTTATCATCAAATTCACTACGGCACTAGGTCTCCAAATCAGACCACGCCCCTTCCGACCAGAACATGAATAAGTTTGCTCGAGTCAGAAACAAGAGCTAGACCGT
Organism: Ariolimax columbianus; assembly: GCA_036924085.1. Taxonomy (NCBI): domain Eukaryota; kingdom Metazoa; phylum Mollusca; class Gastropoda; order Stylommatophora; family Arionidae; genus Ariolimax; species Ariolimax columbianus. The sequence continues at coordinate 177,950,381 of JAVGWX010000001.1, forward strand.
AACCTACGTGACAGCTGAATTGTACCGCCTGGCTAGCTGTACTATCATGTTGTGCTAGGAATGTCACCATCACCAGTGTACGTCCGTGACCTTGGCATGGACCGTCTCCGTATATTAACGACCCTAATTCAACTACCCGTATCTAATAACTGACATGAACTGACCATTGACTTCCAGCTCGGCCCCCTGGGGTGTTGACCCTAAGAAACTATTTCCCTGTTAAGTACATGCCAAATAAACATTCCTTTCTGCCTTCTTGTCACTGCTGGAACTCCGTACATAAGATCTGTCTCTACAGAATCTCGATCCTCCAGTTGTATGGAAGACCGTGTTGGTTCTAATTTGTTTTGTTAAATGAACAAACATTCACAGAGGTTTATGGCGTGATTTATACACAGACCAAAGTGATCTGACGGCAGTGGTGATCTGATCATCTCACAACCTAGAGACAGTTGGAGCACAGTTGCTGGGAAAATGGCGTGATAGATTGACCCGTGTCCGGGTACTACAGGGACCCGGTATATGAGCAAAGAATAGTAACACTGTAACTTGTCAAAGGAATTCCTTAGGGTTTAACCAGGAAGGTTGAACTTGCTCACCATGCAGTAGCTTTCAGCCACATAAACATCAACAAGCATGGATAGGTCAGTAAAAAGGTAGTTCAACCAGCCAAGGGATCGGCACAGAACTACGACGTCTAGTTGTTGAATACCTGTGCTGCACGTGAAGCTGGGATGGTTATCATTGATTGATTTCAGGTTTTGATTGATTGATTTCAGGTTATGATTGATTGATGTCAGCTTATGATTGATTGATTTGAGGTTTTGATTAATTGATTTCAGGTTTTCATTGATTGATTTCAGGTTATGATTGATTAATTTCATGTTTCATTTGTTGAATTTCATGTTTCGTTTGATGAATTTCAGGTTTTGATTGATTGATTTCATGTTTTGATTGATTAATTTCATGTTTCGTTTGATGAATTTCAGGTTTTGGTTGATTAATTTCATGTTTCTTTTGATGAATTTCAGGTTTTGATTAATTGATTTCAAGTTTCGTTTGATGAATGTCAGGTTTTGATTGATTGATTTCATGTTTCGTTTCAGGATTCAGGTTTTTATTGAATGATTTCATGTTTCGTTTGATGAATTTCAGGTTTTGATTGATTGATTTCATGTTTCGTTTGATGAATTTCAGGTTTTGATTGATGATATTCAGATTTTGATTCATTGATTTCAGGTTTTGATTAATTGATTTCATGTTTCGTTTGATGAATTTCAGGTTTTGATTGATGAATTTCAGATTTTGATTCATTGATTTCAGGTTTTGATTGATTGATTTCATGTTTCGTTTGATGAATTTCAGGTTTTGATTGATTGATTTCATGTTTTGTTTGATGAATTTCAGGTTTTGATTAATTGATTCCATGTTTCGTTTGATGAATTTCAGGTTTTGATTGATTGATTTCATGTTTCGTTTGATGAATTTCAGATTTTGATTCATTGATTTCAGGTTTTGATTGATTAATTTCAGGTTTTAATTGATTGATTTCAGGTTATGATTGATTGATTTCAGGTTATGATTGATTGATTTCATGTTTCGTTTGATGAATTTCAGGTTTTAATTGATTGATTTCAGGTTATGATAACTGATTTCAGGTTATGATTGACTGATTTCATGTTTTGATTTATTGTTTTCAGGTTTTGATTGATTGATTTCAGGTTATGATTGATTGTTTTCAGGTTTTGGTTGACTGATTTTAGGGTTTGATTAATTGATTTCAGGTTTTTACTGATTGATCTCAGATTTTGATTGATTGATTTCATGTTTTGATTGATTGATTTAAGGTTTTGATTAATTGATTTCAGGTTTTGTTTGATTGATTTCAAGTTTTTATTGATTGATTTCAGGTTTTGTTTGATTGATTTCAGGATTTTATTGATTGATTTCAGGTTTAAAAAACGAGAGATTATGAAATGTAGTCTCACATAACCTCTAATGCCGGGGTTATGATGCCGCCTGACCTCGCTTGTGAGCAGTCATTAGTTCCCTACCTCGCTTGTTATAACGTTGGGGATCATTAGTTCCCTACCTCGCTTGTTATAACGTTGGGGATCATTAGTTCCCTAACTCGCTTGTTATAACGTTGGTGGTCATTAGTTCCCTAACTCGCTTGTTATAACGTTGGTGGTCATTAGTTCCCTAACTCGCTTGTTATAACGTTGGGGATCATTAGTTCCCTCCCTCGCTGCCTGACCATCCCTGCAAGAAAGTCTAGTAGCCATTGACCGCTGGGTCAATTAGAAAGTGTCAATAACGGTGATTGAACTGGGTACGTTTGCTGTGAGAACCAATGGTGTAACCGATAATAAACAGTCACATGAAACAGGTTTTTTAGTGACACAAGTCACAGAAAACAGATTTTTGGTGAGACAGGTCACAGGAAACAGATTTTTTGGGGAAACAAGTTTCAGAAAACAGATTGTGTGGTACTCGTAGCCGACGGCAAACCTTAATTGTGTGGTACTGGTTGCCGACGGCAAGCCTTGATTGTGTGGTACTCGTAGCCGACGGCAAACCTTAATTGTGTGGTACTGGTTGCCGACGGCAAGCCTTGATTGTGTGGTACTCGTAGCCGACGGCAAACCTTAATTGTGTGGTACTGGTTGCCGACGGCAAGCCTTAATTGTGTGGTACTGGTTGCCGACGGCAAGCCTTGATTGTGTGGTACTCGTAGCCGACGGCAAACCTTAATTGTGTGGTACTGGTTGCCGACGGCAAGCCTTAATTGTGTGGTACTGGTTGCCGACGGCAAGCCTTGATTGTGTGGTACTGGTTGCCGACGGCAAGCCTTGATTGTGTGGTACTGGTTGCCGACGGCAAGCCTTGATTGTGTGGTACTGGTTGCCGACGGCAAGCCTTGATTGTGTGGTACTGGTTGCCGACGGCAAGCCTTGATTGTGTGGTACTGGTTGCCGACGGCAAGCCTTGATTGTGTGGTACTCGTAGCCGACAGCAAACCTTAATTGTGTGGTACTGGTTGCCGACGGCAAGCCTTGATTGTGTGGTACTCGTAGCCGACGGCAAACCTTAATTGTGTGGTACTGGTTGCCGACGGCAAGCCTTAATTGTGTGGTACTGGTTGCCGACGGCAAGCCTTGATTGTGTGGTACTCGTAGCCGACGGCAAACCTTAATTGTGTGGTACTGGTTGCCGACGGCAAGCCTTGATTGTGTGGTACTCGTAGCCGACGGCAAACCTTAATTGTGTGGTACTGGTTGCCGACGGCAAGCCTTAATTGTGTGGTACTGGTTGCCGACGGCAAGCCTTGATTGTGTGGTACTGGTTGCCGACGGTAAGCCTTAATTGTGTGGTACTGGTTGCCGACGGCAAGCCTTGATTGTGTGGTACTCGTAGCCGACGGCAAACCTTAATTGTGTGGTACTGGTTGCCGACGGCAAGCCTTAATTGTGTGGTACTGGTTGCCGACGGCAAGCCTTGATTGTGTGGTACTGGTTGCCGACGGCAAGCCTTGATTGTGTGGTACTGGTTGCCGACGGCAAGCCTTGATTGTGTGGTACTGGTTGCCGACGGCAAGCCTTGATTGTGTGGTACTGGTTGCCGACGGCAAGCCTTGATTGTGTGGTACTCGTAGCCGACGGCAAACCTTAATTGTGTAGTACTGGTTGCCGACGGCAAGCCTTAATTGTGTGGTACTGGTTGCCGACGGCAAGCCTTGATTGTGTGGTACTGGTTGCCGACGGCAAGCCTTGATTGTGTGGTACTGGTTGCCGACGGCAAGCCTTGATTGTGTGGTACTGGTTGCCGACGGCAAGCCTTGATTGTGTGGTACTGGTTGCCGACGGCAAGCCTTGATTGTGTGGTACTGGTTGCCGACGGCAAGCCTTGATTGTGTGGTACTGGTTGCCGACGGCAAGCCTTGATTGTGTGGTACTGGTTGCCGACGGCAAGCCTTGATTGTGTGGTACTGGTTGCCGACGGCAAGCTTTGATTGTGTGGTACTGGTTGCCGACGGCAAGCCTTGATTGTGTGGTACTGGTTGCCGACGGCAAGCCTTGATTGTGTGGCAGAACTGAGGTTAGCGGGACAGTGATTGATGGCGCGTTCTCTCAGCATTCTCCGCCGCCGGGTAACAATAACCGACAAAGAAGCAGAGAGGCAGGGAGATCTAGGGAGGCGGTGAGGCGCAGGGAGACTAGGAGGCCTAAGGAGCCGGTGAGGCGCAGGGAGGCCTAGAGAGGCGGTGAGGGGCAGGGAGGTTAGGAGGCCTAGGGAGGCGGTGAGGCGCAGGGAGGCTAGGAGACCTAGGGAGGCGCATGGAGGCTAGGAGACCTAGGGAGGCGCAGAGAGGCTAAGAGACCTAGGGAGGCCTACGGCTGAATCTCGCTCGGCTTCACAATCCCAGCACATCGGATTTATTTGATCTATTTTACCGATCTACAGTTTATCTCTCTCTCTCTCTCTCTCTCTCTCTCTCTGTGTCTCTCTCTCTGTCTTTCTCTCTGTTCCAATCTCTATATTTCTAAATGTCACTCTCTGTGCCTCTCTCTCCGTTTCTTCATCTCTCTGTCTGTCTCACTGTCTCTAGCTTTCTGACTCGCTGTCTCTGTCTGTCTTTCTCTGTATCACTCTCTCCTTCTGTCTCACAATCTGTCTTACTCTCTCTGTCTCTCTCTCTGAATGTTTATCTCTCTGTATTATTCTTTCTCTCACACAATCTCTCTCTGTCACTCTCTCACACTGTCTCTCTCTCCCCCTCTCTCCCTCTTTCTTTCCTCCACTCTCTTTCTCTCTCAGTTTGGCACTCTTGTAAACTAGCAACACAACGCATTTCGATCTCCGGAGTACATCCTGCTACTTGCAAAGCCCTGTTCAGAGCTTGGTAGCGGGAGATTGAGAGCGAACGCAGAAGAAGAAGAAGAAGAAGAAGAAATTCGTGACAACACTTCTCCCACCGCCCCCTTTCCTGCATCAAAACAATTGTCTTAATTCCAATGAACATCACGTGACGTGACGTCAGTTAGAGATTCACGCGACATTCACGCGGCGAAACAAGACGTTTGTGCTCGGTTCCCTCTCCTAACAGCAAGCTTGTACGCTTATGGAAACTACACTCTGAGAGAAATATGTGAGTTGAAGTCGGCTGCACTGATCAGTTAGGTGCAACACACTGTGAACTACACACAAGCTTAGGGAAGAAATGAGAACGAAGAAAACAGTTCCCGTGGCAGTTGGCGGAGAAGTGCAGCCTCGCCTTGGCTGGGAGACGCTGGTTGAGCCTTCATCATTAACCTCGTGCTGAGTTGGGTCATCAAGCGGAACGAGTTAGTGCGTGTCTCAAGCGACTAGGGCCTATTAAACATTCTCTCAGCCTGGACTCCCGCCGTTTATGAGGCTCATTCCTTCTCCTGCCGCAGAGGGTGTTAAAGGACATTTTGAATCGATCCACCGGAACCAGATCGTCGCGGAACAGGCGGCGACATCCAGACTAGCAAGCTTGACAGTGCTGAGATATGGTCCATGTTTATCACAGTGGCTTTACTCAGGTGGCCCATTTTATTGCTTGTCCAACCTGGCACACGTAGCAGCTTTCATTTCCAGCACGTTCCCTATTCAACGCCCGTCCGTCTCTGCTGGGGGTTGCCCGGTCCGTATCGTTCTAAGTGGGCAGGCGCCAACACACAGATGGTCTAGGTGCCTTTCGTTGCATCTTCTTCTGACATGGAGTCACAGACGAGGCGGCGTCACAGGCCAAGCGGCGTCAGAGAGAAAACGGTAACACTGAGAAGAGGAGAGATCCGATGACCTTCTCCCAGGACAAAAATGACTCAAATTAATTTGCTTACAGTTTATCTAAGAGAAAGTAGTTTTCACTTTGGAACAACTGAGACATGGCAACCAGTACACGCTTGGTCGTGTCACATAGCAACCAGTACAAGTTTGGTCGTGTCACATAGCAACCAGTACACGCTTGGTCGTGTCACATAGCAGCCAGTACAAGTTTGATCGTGTCACATAGCAACCAGTACACGCTTGGTCGTGTCACATAGCAACCAGTACAGCTTTAACCATGTCACATAGCAACCAGTACAGCTTTAGCCATGTCACATATCAACGAGTACAGCTTTAGCCATGTCACCTAGCAACCAGTACGACATGTCCTAATGTAAAGTTCGCTCAGAGAAACTACATCACTAACTAACGTGATTCATGTGTGTGACTAACTACATCACTAACTAACGTGATTCATGTGTGTGACTAACTACATCACTAACTAACGTGATTCATGTGTGTGACTAACTACATCACTAACTAACGTGATTCATGTGTGTGACTAACTACATCACTAACTAACGTGATTCATGTGTGTGACTAACTACATCACTAACTAACGTGATTCATGTGTGTGACTAACTACATCACTAACTAACGTGATTCATGTGTGTGACTAACTACATCACTGACTAACGTGATTCATGTGTGTGACTAACTACATCACTAACTAACGTGATTCATGTGTGTGACTAACTACATCACTAACTAACGTGATTCATGTGTGTGACTAACTACATCACTGACTAACGTGATTCATGTGTGTGACTAACTACATCACTGACTAACGTGATTCATGTGTGTGACTAACTACATCACTGACTAACGTGATTCATGTGTGTGACTAACTACATCACTGACTAACGTGATTCATGTGTGTGACTAACTACATCACTGACTAACGTGATTCATGTGTGTGACTAACTACATCACTGACTAACGTGATTCATGTGTGTGACTAACTACATCACTGACTAACGTGATTCATGTGTGTGACTAACTACATCACTGACTAACGTGATTCATGTGTGTGACTAACTACATCACTGACTAACGTGATTCATGTGTGCGACTAACCCGTTTACATTATTGAAAGAAAACAGGACAGCTGAAGTGCGTACAATGAAAATATCGTAAATAGGTATTGGTCGCTGAGTGAGGGGCGAATGAAGTGCTGCCAACGCTTGGACATGGTTGTTCTGATGTGATGTGATGTGATGTGATGTGATGTGTTCTGATGTGATGTGATGTGTTCTGATGTGATGTGATGTGTTCTGATGTGATGTGATGTGTTCTGATGTGATGTGATGTGTTCTGAAGTGATGTGATGTGATGTGATTTAATGTGTTCTGATGTGATGTGATGTTATGTGATGTGTTCTGATGTGATGTGATGTGTTCTGATGTGATGTTCAGATGTGACGTGATGTAATGTGACGTGTTCTGATGTGATGTGTTCTGATGTGATGTGATGTGTTCTGATGTGATGTGATGTGTTCTGATGTGATATTGTGGTGTGATGTGATGTAATGTGATGTGTTCTGAAGGGTTCGTGTTTTGATGTGATGTGTTCTGAAGTGATGTGATGTTATGATGTGTTATGATGTGTTCTGATGTGATGTTCTGATGTGATGTGATGTGTTTTGATGTGTTGTGTTCTGATGTGATGTTATGGCGTCATGTGATGTTATGATGTGATGTTATGATGTGATGTGATGTTATGACGTGATGTTACCGTTATTGCGTCATCGGTAGCGACACGCTACAATCTGCCAAGGTCTACATACTAAATGTGGGGGAAGGTAGGACAGCGAGGAAGCCAACTTGTCACAACCTCGTCCCACCTCCTCCCCTACATGAAAACTCGTTAGCTAAGACTGCCATGACGCAGCCTGTTTCCAGGTAGAGCTGCGAGGACATTCGCTGAGGTCAAGGTCGGTATGTTTACCTGGTCCTGACCTTGACTAACAGGTCGGATCAGTATTCTTTGCCTGACCAGACGTTAGCCTTCTTTCCCCATAGGTAGCTAGAAGCCGGAGCTGCCAACACCATTCCACCCGCCACTACCGCCCCCCCCCCCCCCCCCGCCCCTACTCACAACCATCCGTTCTGGGCTTCTGGCCCTGGCGACAGAAGTCAGCTGGTACTTGCTTGAGGAAACAATTAGGAACAGGTGTGAAGATGTTCTTGGAAAAAGAGACAAACTGCCACAAGAAGGGCTCGCAGAAAGGACATGGAATCTGACATGAGAAAAGAGGATTGTGAGAAACAAATCAGTGCATGTGAATGGCAAGGAAAGAAGACAAGACTTGAAACAGATATGGCCATTCCCAACAAGTCGAAGACGGACACACGACCAAACTACTGCTGAACGGAGATGTGACCTCTTGCAGAAACTGACCAGAAGTAACGTTCCTGGTACGGAGTGGGAGAATGCTGACCAGGAGTAACGTTCCTGGTACGGAGTGGGAGAATGCTGACCAGGAGTAACGTTCCTGGTACGGAGTGGGAGAATGCTGACCAGGAGTAAAGCTAAAAGATGCTATTAATGGACAACTAAGATAATAAAAGCCAGGGACGGGGAGGGAGACTGACTTCTGATCAGGCACAACATACTGGTCAGACATGTTAGTCAGGGTCAGGCACAACATACTGGTCAGACATGTTAGTCAGGGTCAGGCACAACATACTGGTCAGACATGTTAGTCAGGGTCAGGCACAACATACTGATCAGACATGTTAGTCAGGGTCAGGCACAACATACTTTTCAGACATGTTAGTCAGGGTCAGGCACAACATACTGGTCAGACATGTTAGTCAGGGTCAGACAACATACTGGTCAGACATGTTAGTCAGGGTCAGGCACAACATACTGGTCAGACATGTTAGTCAGGGTCAGGCACCACATACTGGTCAGACATGTTAGTCAGGGTCAGGCACAACATACTGGTCAGACATGTTAGTCAGGGTCAGGCACAACATACTGGTCAGACATGTTAGTCAGGGTCAGGCACAACATACTGGTCAGACATGTTAGTCAGGGTCAGGCACAACATACTGGTCAGACATGTTAGTCAGGGTCAGGCACAACATACTGGTCAGACATGTTAGTCAGGGTCAGGCACAACATACTGATCAGACATGTTAGTCAGGGTCAGGCACAACATACTTTTCAGACATGTTAGTCAGGGTCAGGCACAACATACTGGTCAGACATGTTAGTCAGGGTCAGACAACATACTGGTCAGACATGTTAGTCAGGGTCAGGCACAACATACTGGTCAGACATGTTAGTCAGGGTCAGGCACAACATATTGGTCAGACATGTTAGTCAGGGTCAGGCACCACATACTGGTCAGACATGTTAGTCAGGGTCAGGCACAACATACTGGTCAGACATGTTAGTCAGGGTCAGGCACAACATACTGGTCAGACATGTTAGTCAGGGTCAGGCACAACATACTGGTCAGACATGTTAGTCAGGGTCAGGCACAACATACTGGTCAGACATGTTAGTCAGGGTCAGGCACAACATACTGGTCAGACATGTTAGTCAGGGTCAGGCACAACATACTGATCAGACATGTTAGTCAGGGTCAGGCACAACATACTTTTCAGACATGTTAGTCAGGGTCAGGCACAACATACTGGTCAGACATGTTAGTCAGGGTCAGACAACATACTGGTCAGACATGTTAGTCAGGGTCAGGCACAACATACTGGTCAGACATGTTAGTCAGGGTCAGGCACAACATATTGGTCAGACATGTTAGTCAGGGTCAGGCACCACATACTGGTCAGACATGTTAGTCAGGGTCAGGCACAACATACTGGTCAGACATGTTAGTCAGGGTCAGGCACAACATATTGGTCAGACATGTTAGTCAGGGTCAGGCACCACATACTGGTCAGACATGTTAGTCAGGGTCAGACACAACATACTGGTCAGACATGTTAGTCAAGGTCAGGCACAACATACTGGTCAGACATGTTAGTCAGGGTCAGGCACAACATACTGGTCAGACATGTTAGTCAGGGTCAGGCACAACATACTGCTCAGACATGTTAGTCGGGGTCGGGCACAAACATACTAATCAGACATGTTAGTCAGGGTCAGGCAAAGTATACTGGTCAGACATGTTAGTCAGGGTCAGGCACAACATACTGGTCAGACATGTTAGTCAGGATCAGGCACAACATGCTGGTCAGACATCTTAGTCAGGGTCAGGCACAACATACTGGGCAGACATGTTAGTCAGGGTCAGGCACAACATACTGATCAGACATGTTAGTTAGGGTCAGGCACAACATACTGGTCAGACATGTTAGTCAGGGTCAGGCAAAATATACTGGTAAAGACCCTCGCCGCAGCTTCCTAGCAGCCTTCCCTGGAAACGAGCTGTTTTATGGCAACCTGGCTAACGAGATGAGGGATCGACGTAATTCCCGTTGTAGTGAGTAACACGCAGATGAAGCCAAATTTAACATAATCGTCTGGAGGACCAAGGTCCACCTTCATCAGGGATGTGAGGAAAGTTACTTCTACCTACCACTTACCAGGGCCCACAATAGAGTAACCTACTCATTGTGGGCAAGGAGTAGGAAGATCTTGATCAGATCAAATAGCAATGCTAAGAATTATCAAAGAGCCATCACTGGATCGGCAAACAGCTTTATATAACCATATACATTTTTTAAAAATGTATTAAATAGTATAGACAGAACAGCAATTTGAAAAATACTGAAGCATTATAGATTGGAAGATAAATTCATAGAAATTGTACACGATTAAATGAAGAGATCACAAGTAGATTAATCCACAAAGGCAAACTGGCAAATATATTTACAATTCGAACTGAGGTCAGACAGGAATGCCTGCTATCTCCAACAGGCTGAGGTCAGACATGGATGTCTACTATCCCCAACAAACTGAGGTCAGACAGGAATATCTGCTCAGGTCAGGTCAGGTCATCCCCTAACCAGTGAGGTCGTTGGGGGCACACATGAAGACATCCTCACAACGCCACGCTACCCTTCTCTGTCAGAGGCCGCTGCCTGTGCCTCTACTAGTCGAAGATTGGTCCATTCTTTTATGTTGTCCTCCCACCTCTTTTTGGGCCGGCTTTTTCGTCGTCTGCCAAGCGAATTTTTCCTTCTTTTGATAGTTGCAAAGAGGTCTTCAAAAGGCCTTATCGCTATTGTAATTAGATTCAAGATCAGATCACGTACTCAGACGATATGTGCATTCACTAATACTTTGATTACTTAACGTATTCACGCGAATCTGTACGCTCACACATAATCAAAATACACTTCGTTCAAAGGGTGTAGTGCACATGCAACAGGCATTCAGATCTCTTACTGTTCACAGGGTGTCCTTCATAAGCACCCATTGAGCGTGACTGGCCATAACTCGAGGTGTATAATGGGACAATCACCCTGCAACTCACTCACTCTCAGCCCTCCTGCCAGTCTCCCAGTCAGTCTGTTGAGTTTTTTTATTGGAGAGTATTTTATAGTCTCATGTAAAAACATGGCTGCACAATAGTCTTCCGTGGGTTGTCTGACTGAGCGATCACTCTAATTTGGAACTACCCCCATCTTAAATGTCATTGGTTGACTTTCCACGAGTCACTGTCACTCTAAATGTCGTTGCTGGTTGTGGCAGCATCAGACTGTCACCAACCCCCATCCCCGCCAAGTCCGACACCCACCCCTGTACTAAACAAAGTCTTCTACCTAAAGCCCTAGTTGCCTTTGTTAACCTAGTGTCGAAACGGTGATTGACCCTGGCGTGACCTGCGGTCGTCAAACGCATTCAGGCAACCTTTGTTTCTTAGAGTCGCCAACCCAGTCTCCCCTGCCCTAAACGCCCATGCACCAGCTGGAACTGTCATATAGCATCAGACTGGGATGTCTACTATCTTTAGCAATCTTTCTCTTGTGTGGTAGACAGACACAGAGGGTACATGCTTATAGCAAGCCATCTTCACAACTTCCTGGTTCTGTGAAATATATCATGTTCTGATGTCAAACATTACTACATTCACAACCAGTTCTGATGTCAAACATTACTACATTCACAACCATTTCTGATGTCAAACAATACTACAGTTACATCCAGTAGTGATGTAAGATGTGACGACATTCACATCCCGATGAGCTGCCGCAAAGTTGACAGATCATATAAGACACATGTCAATCAGAATGTGAGGGACCAGAGAAACCGTCTGTCGCATATTCTGTCCGAATGCACGTTCACTCCCTCATCACGGCCGTGTCTGAAAAAGCTTGAAACATTTGATTCAAGAGACAGAACGCTACACCAGCATGTCTGGATGCTGCCTTGCAAAGACTGTCTGGATGCTGTCTTACAGACACGCTAGAATACGTTGAGCTGTGCAGAAAATTATTTCTTCCTTCGTTCTAACCCCGCCAGGACTAGATTACTGTTAGTGAGGGGGCGAGACGAAGGAGCAAATTGTGTCTCCTGTCACGTAGCGAACCTTGGCTCATTAATATCTCATTATAGACTCATTCATAATAATTAATGACCATGTCGACCCTGCCTGGCATATAGTATGCAGCTCGAACCATACACTCCAATCACCACAAACGCCCCCTCCATCCCATCTACCTTTCTTTAATAGTCAACAGGCACTAAGGTGATTGGACGTCGGTCAGCAGAATCTATATCTGGTCAATAGAAAAACAACCGTGTTTGTAGGGATGGTCAGACAAGGAGCTCTGGAGTTGTGCAGTGGGAGCACTTGACGAGCCTCGGCAGAGTAAGTCTGATGGAGTTGCAATGGAGAAATGCGGCAGAAGGTGTAAGCAATGATTGAGAATGTCATGGTTTGGTCACACAGCAAGATCGTCTCCAACCAAACCATGAGCGAGCATTCAGCACCAGACAGCAGATCTTGATAGATAGAGATAGACCAAGACGTAAATGGATTGAACCAATCACCAGGGAGACGACGTCAAGTCAAATGATCAGGAATGGCGTCATTGCAAATCCTCTAATACGACTGCTTGCATCTCTAGGACCTAGGATCGAGATACTGGAGGGTCTTACAGACAGACAGGGGTCGGCCCGAAATGGAACCAACAACGCGTCCTTAGGGTGAGCTGAGAACACCAACTCCCACAGGGATGGAGCTGACAACACCACCATCCACAAGGATGGAGCTGACAACACCGCCACCCACAGGGATGGAGCTGACAACACCGCCACCCACAGGGATTCAGCTGACAACACCGCCACCCACAGGGATGGAGCTGACAACACCTCCACCCACAGGGATGTTTTCCGACAGCCACAACTGTACAGCATTTCCTAAAAACTGTATCGACACCGACTTTCTTCTGTCATGTGCCTCTTGCTCGAGAGCTTCTACATCTATACCTGAAAAGGTCACATCCGTCATGGATCTTCCATGGACATTATCCGGGCAGCACCTGACAGAGGTATAGCAGCACATGACAGAGGCATATCAGAACCTGACAGAGACATATCAGAACCTGACAGAGACATATCAGAACCTGACAGAGACATTTCGCTCCTTCAATGCTCAAATCACTACCATGAGACTTGGCCATGAGTGCTGGTTTCCATGGAGACCCTTTGCTGGGTCCAGGCGATGAGCAAGGATGACGCTGCAAAGTCATCCCCCGAGTGATGTTTGGGTCACTGTTTGCATCAGACGTGCCTCTGCTACCAGATACATACATCACACACATGTCTGCTGTCCGGTGACTACATCAGGCACCTGTCTGCTACCTGGTGCCAAACATCAGACACCTGTCAGCTACCTGGTGCCCACATCAGACACCTGTCTGCTACCTCGTGCTCACATCAGACACCAGTCTGCTACCTGGTGCCCACATCAGACACCTGTCTGCTACCTCGTGCTCACATCAGACACCTGTCTGCTACCTGGAGCGGGGGTGGGATAAGTCAATCCTATTTGTGTGGGAGAGGTGGGGGGTGAGATAAGTCCATCCTATTAGTGTGGGAGGGGCGGGGGGTAAGATAAGTCAATCATATTTGTGTGGGAGGGGAGGGGGTGAGATAAGTCAATCCTATTGGTGTGGGAGGCGCGGTGGGGGATAAGTCAATCCTATTTGTGTGGGAGGGGCGGGGGGGGGTGAGATAAGTCAATCCTTTTGGTGTGGGAGGGAGGCTGCAATGGGCGCTCGTCCAAAGCGTGTAACCTGCCATTATGGGCAGGTAATTATTAGTTAAGTACAGGTACAACAGACTGAGAAGTTATAGTCACCAAGGTCTATTTTGGACGGTCAATTCCCTGCCACCCCCAGCAAGGTCTATTTTGGACGGTCAATTCCCTGCCACCCCCAGCAAGGTCTGTGTAAATACAGACTCACCTGTGTGACAGGTACGACAACCCATTGACTACACAAGTGTTCCTAGACGTGGCCTGCCTGCAGCTATTCTACAGTAGTCGGGCAACACAGGTGAGATGAGGTTTGGGGCGGGGAGGGAGAGGCTGGTTGGCTGGAAGTGAGAGGCTGGCTGGGAGGGAGTGAGAGGCTGCCTGTGTGAGTAGGAGTGAGAGGCTGGCTGGAAGTGAGAGGCTGGCTGGGAGTGAGAGGCTGGCTGGGAGTGAGAGGCTGGCTGGGAGTGAGAGGCTGGCTGGGATTGAGGGATTGAGAGGCTGGCTGGGAGTGAGAGGCTGGCTGGGAGTGAGAGGCTGGCTGGGAGTGAGAGGCTGGCTGGGAGTGAGAGGCTGGCTGGGTGAGTGGGAGTGAGAGGCTGGGAGGGAGTGAGAGGCTGGCTGGGAGCGAGAGGCTGGGTGGGTGAGTGGGAGTGAGAGGCTGGCTGGGAGTGAGAGGCTGGCTGGGAGTGAGAAGCTGGCTGGGAGCGAGAGGCTGGTTGGGAGTGAGAGGCTGGCTGGGTGAGTGGGAGTGAGAGGCTGGCTGGGAGTGAGAGGCTGGCTGGGTGAGTGGGAGTGAGAGGCTGGCTGGGAGTAAGAGGCTGGCTGGGTGAGTAGGAGTGAGAGGCTGGCTGGGAGTAAGAGGCTGGCTGGGTGAGTAGGAGTGAGAGGCTGGCTGGCTGGGAGCGAGAGGCTGGCTGGGAGTGAGAGGCTGGCTGGGTGAGTGGGAGTGAGAGGCTGGCTGGGAGTAAGAGGCTTGCTGGGATTGAGAGGCTGGCTGGGAGTGAGAGGCTTGCTGGGAGTGAGAGGCTGGCTGACTGGGAGTGAGAGGCTGGCTGGGAGTGAGAGGCTGGCTGACTGGGAGTGAGAGGCTGGCTGGGAGTGAGAGGCTTGCTGGGAGTGAGAGGCTGGCTGGGAGTGAGAGGCTGGCTGGCTAGGAGTGAGAGGCTGGCTGGGAGTGAGAGGCTTGCTGGGAGTGAGAGGCTGGCTGGGAGTGAGAGACTGGCTGGCTAGGAGTGAGAGGCTGGCTGGGAGTGAGAGGCTGGCTGACTGGGAGTGAGAGGCTGGCTGGGAGTGAGAGGCTTGCTGGGAGTGAGAGGCTGGCTGGGAGTGAGAGGCTGGCTGGCTAGGAGTGAGAGGCTGGCTGGGAGTGAGAGGCTTGCTGGGAGTGAGAGGCTGGCTGGGAGTGAGAGACTGGCTGGCTAGGAGTGAGAGGCTGGCTGGGAGTGAGAGGCTTGCTGGGAGTGAGAGGCTGGCTGGGAGTGAGAGACTGGCTGGCTAGGAGTGAGAGGCTGGCTGGGAGTGAGAGGCTTGCTGGGAGTGAGAGGCTGGCTGGGAGTGAGAGGCTGGCTGGCTAGGAGTGAGAGGCTGGCTGGGAGTGAGAGGCTGGCTGACTGGGAGTGAGAGACTGGCTGGGAGTGAGAGGCTTATTGGTTGGCTGGGAGTGAGAGACTGGCTGGCAGGGAGTGAGAGACTGGCTGGGAGTGAGAGGCTGGCTGAGAGTGAGAAGCTGGCTGGGAGCGAGAGGCTGGCTGGCTGGGAGTGAGAGGCTGGCTGGCTGGGAGTCAGAGGCTGGCTGGGAGTGAGAGGCTGGCTGGGAGTGAGATGCTGGCTGGGAGTGAGAGGCTGGCTGGAAGTGAGAGGCTGGCTGGGAGTGAGAGGCTGGCTGGGAGTGAGAGGCTGGCTGGGAGTGAGAGGCAGTCTGGGAGTGAGAGGCAGTCTGGGAGTGAGAGGCTGGCTGGAAGTGAGAGGCTGGCTGGGAGTGAGAGACTGGCTGGCTGGGAGTGAGAGGCTGGCTGGCTGGGAGTCAGAGGCTGGCTGGGAGTGAGAGGCTGGCTGGGAGTGAGATGCTGGCTGGGAGTGAGAGGCTGGCTGGAAGTGAGAGGCTGGCTGGGAGTGAGAGGCTGGCTGGGAGTGAGAGGCAGTCTGGGAGTGAGAGGCAGTCTGGGAGTGAGAGGCTGGCTGGAAGTGAGAGGCTGGCTGGGAGTGAGAGGCTGGCTGGCTGGGAGTGAGAGGCTGGCTGGTGTTAGGGAGTGGGAGACTGACTGGTCTAGAGTAGGACACCTGTCCCCACCTGTCTCCACCTGTCCCGACCCTGTCTCCACCCTGTCCCCACCTGTCCCCACCCTGTCCCCACCTGTCCCCACCAGTCCCCAGCCTGTCCCCACCTGTCCACACCTGTCATCACTTTGTTCCCACCTGTCCACACCTGTCCCCACCTGTCTCCACCCTTTCCCCAACCTGTCCCAACCCTGTCCCCACCTATCCCCACCCTGTCCCCACCTGTTCACACCTGTTCCCACCTGCCCCCATCTTGTCCCCACCTGTTTCCACCCTTTTCCCACCTGTCCCCACCTGTCCCCACTCTTTGCCCACCTGTCCCCATCTGTTCCAACCTGTCCCCACCATGTCCCCACCTGTCCCCACCCTTTCCCCACCTGTCCCCACCCTTTGCTAACCTGTCTCCATCTGTCCGCACCCTGTCCCCACCTGTCCCCATCCTGTCCCCACCTGTTTCCACCCTTTTCCCACCTATCTCCACCTGTCCCCACCCTTTGCCCACCTGTCCCCATCTGTTCCAACCTGTCCCCACCTGTCCCCACCATGTCCCCACCTGTCCCCACCCTTTTCCCACCTGTCCCCACCTGTCCACCTGTCCCCACCCTTTGCTAACCTGTCTCCATCTGTCCGCACCCTGTCCCCACCTGTCTCCACCTGTTTCCACCCTTTTCCCACCTGTCCCCACCTGTCCACCTGTCCCCACCCTTTTCCCACCTGTCCCCACCCTGTCCCCACCTGTCTCCACCTGTCTCCACCCTTTCCCCACTTGTCCCCATCTGTCCCCATCTGTCCCCACCTGAATTAGGGATACCTCTTCGTTTACCTATTGCTGTCGCCAATGAGGAAGTTCTAGTCACGTGATCAAAGGTAGTCAGGTGAGTTCTCCAGGTGTGAGAAGTCGTACGTCCCTACCGACGCCCGTCTGGAGCATGCATCAACAAGTGTGTCTTACTTCCAGAGTGTCAATTTATTGACTGTTGAGATGTCACAGACACTCTTCGCTCCGGAATTCGATCGTTTCCAAACGTCCCATCCGATGACTTGTGTCAACATCTTCTCCGCTGACAACTGTCAATCAGTGGTTTCCGCCAGCCGTCCCAGGTCCGTCACGCATGAGCACGCATGATTCACGTGGCAGTTGATATGTTCCGCGTATGTCTGCCATTATGACAAAGATGTGTGCATAATGTGTTTAAGTTGACACTGAACTTCACACAGACCGCGGCTACCAGGTCGTTGTGTGTGGGCGGGCAGCAGTAGATAGGGCGCAACGGTCTTCAACAGGGGCGGCTTGCTGAGGGTCGGGGGCGCTGTGGCATGCGTGTGATGTAAACAGTGAGGGTTGTGGAGGGTGGTCAGTTGTGGTGGGTGGTCAGTTGTGGAGGGTGGTCAGTACAGGTTGTGGAGGGTGGTCATTACGGGTGGTGGAGGGTGGTCAGTACGGGTTGTGGAGGGTGGTCAGTACGGGTTGTGGAGGGTGGTCAGTACGGGTTGTGGAGGGTGGTCAGTACGGGTTGTGGAGGGTGGTCATTACGGGTGGTGGAGGGTGGTCAGTACGGGTTGTGGAGGGTGGTCAGTACGGGTTGTGGAGGGTGAGGTATTTATTTGTTCTCAATGTCCAATAAGATATGTATTTACTCAATAGATCACGAGACTTGGCTTCAGTGCAATAACCTGGACATCTTCACAACCACAGAATACCACAACATCAGCAGCCACACAACCACAGAGGACCACACCATCAGCAGCCACACAACCACAGAAGACCACACCATCAGCAGCCACACAACCACAGAATACCACAACATCAGCAGCCACACAACCACAGAATACCACAACATCAGCAGCCACACAACCACAGAATACCCCAACATCAGCAGCCACACAACCACAGAATACCACAACATCAGCAGCCACACAACCACAGAGGACCACACCATCAGCAACTACAAGATGATAAAGGACCGCAACATCCACGAACGTAAGACCCTTATGCCATTATGTTCAATAATGGACATAACATAATGACATAATATAATAACATAACATAATGACATAACTTGACATACCGACTTAACATGGGCAAAACATTACAGAAAACTAACGATTTATTTCAAATAGTTTTGTACATTTTCAAACATTTGACGGAAAGATCCGCACAGCGTATTTACAATTGACTATCTGTCCGTCCCTTTTGATGACCATGGTCCTGTCCGCTCTAGGACAATCTAGGACCTGTCGCTTCCATTTATTCTTGATTTGCACCAACCTTTTTACACTGAGACTTTGACAGAGCGAAGATATCCAGTACATACAGAAACAGCTGGTCATATCCGATGGATAGTATCCGGTGCTAGGCTCTAACTTCACTTAACGTCTTTATACTGGTTTAGAAGATGCAGAGTCTGTATACAACCAGTTTCATTTACATTTCCTTGCTCTAAAAGCTATGTGCATTAAATGTATTCTTAAATGCATTAATTGTCCCTGCCTCCACTATTTCATGTAGTAAAGTATTCCAAGCATTCACCACTCTGTGACTAAAAAAATATTTCCTATCTAATCTGGATCTTTCTTTAGTTGATTTGTAGCTGATCCACCTTGTTCTTGTGCGTGGTTGTATTTTGAACAAACATGTTATAGTCTATTTATACTTTCCTTTGATTATCATACAAACCTGTATTAAGTCACCTCGAATTCTTCTCTCTTCTAGACACTGTAGGCCGTTTTTCTTTCCTCATATCTGAAATTCTAGAATCCAACTATCAGCTTTGTCGTTCTTTATCGTATCCAGCCTGTTTATATCCCCTCTATGATAAGGAATCCTCAGCTGAACACAATACTCTAATGTAGGTCTAATGCTTTATACAGTTTGACTATCACTTACTTGTTTAATATTTCTTTTTATCATAACAAACATTACATTTGCCTTTGTCACTGCTACCTTAACTTGCTCCCTCACCCTTCATGTATGATCTATTATAACCTCTAGGTCCCTTTCCTTATCTATCTTTCTAATATTGTTCTCTCCCATTCTGTAATTATGTTCCATATTGGATCTACCCATGTGGATGACTGTTCATTTATCTACATTAAACTCCATTTGTTAGCTTACAGACCATTCTCGACTTTTAACTAAATCCGACCTCAATATATCCACTTCTGCTTTAGATGAGACACTACTGCATAGTTTTGTGTAATCAGCGAATTTGGCAATCATGGATCCCATATCACTGTCCAAATCGTTTTTATATATTTTAAAAAAATTAGTCCCAAAACCGAGCCCTATGGCACACCACTTTTCACTTCACACCACTCAGAGTACTCCTTGTTTATGCCCACCCTCTGCCTTCTTCCCGTTAACCAATTTTCAATCCATTTGACAACTTCCCCACCTATTCCATGTGATTTTAACTTTCGAAATAATCTTTGATGAGGTACTCTATCAAAGGCCTTAGCAAAATCTAGATATATAACATCCACTGGCTCCGCTTTATCTATCCTTTTAGTAACCTCCTCCATGAATTCTAATAGATTTGTTAAACATGATCTCCCTCTGGTAAACATATGCTGACTATTTCTAATTAGATTAAACTTGTCTAAATGCATTACAAAGTTTTCTGTTATTATTGACATTTTACAGACTATGCTCGTTAAACTCACCGGTCAATATTTGACTGGATCTGATTTTTTGCTCTTTTTGAATAAGGGGATCACTCCTGCATCTCTCATGGGGACGGCGTGGGCTTGTGGTTAGGTGACACGGCTCACAACCAGAAGGTTATGGGTTCGATCCCCATAATAGCACCTGCCGTTACCTAGGGGAAGCCAACCCTTAGAAAATGCAGGAGGAAGCAGACCCTTACATAAAATGATTGCTGAAGTCGGATGCATTAGACCGACAGGCGCAAAATATAATACCATAGTGCAACGCACATTGCCATGGGGATTAGAGAAATAAGGCGAACTTCTTGCTTGTCCTTGATACTCTCACGCCTGTCTATGCCAGTCTGGCGTCTCAACCATCTAGTTAAACCCACCATCCAACCACCATCCAACCATCATCCAACCATCATCCAATCTTCATCCACCCATTATTCAACCATCATCCACACATTATCCAACCATCATCCACCCAACATCCACCACTCATCCAAGTTGAGACTGACAGCATGTGGTGCTTGCTTGAACTGTGAACATCTTCGGACCACCATAAATGTCCCAGCGTTAGCCCAGGACTTCCTTATTGGCATGTAGCTACCATGTTGTCAGCTCGAGTGAGCACATGCCTTGGATCGAACATAACGTTTCTGTTCATGAATTTGTCATGAAGTTGGACTGAGACATTTTGTAAGGCGGTGATCCTATGTCTGCTTGAGAATGTGGACTCTTCGCCTGGTTTGTGGGGCCAGCTGTGGGGGTCAGTTCTCAGAATCTGGTATATTGATGTGACACATGTCATCTATATCAGCTCGCTTTATCCAGCTGCTTTATGTTGCTGTGTGGTAGAGCCCAGGTTTAGTTGTGTAGTTGACTTAACTACTTCAACACAGAAAAACGCAGAAAAATCTATCCTGACCATCAAACAACAATATCCTTTATTACAAGAATAATCGCTGCACACTGTCAACAGAAAGTGAGGAAAATCTAAACTAAATAATCATTATATATATATTTAACTACCTATGAGTTTGAAAGCACTAGCTTTTGATGTTTCGTCCAAAAATCGAATTACTCAGAATTCTTGCCACTGCACTCCCCTATCTGCACATTCAACACGTAATCAAGAAACTCGTTTTCACGATAAGATTCTGTACGTTCACACAAAAACAGATCACGTATTCAGGCGATTTGCGCATTCGTAAATACTCAAATCACTTCACGAATTCACGCGAATATGTACGCTCACACATAATCAGATCACGTATTAAGGCGATCTGTGCATTCCCAAATACTGAGATCACTTCACGTATTCATATGAATCTGTACGCTCACACATAAACAGAATACACTTCGTTCACAAGGTGTCATGTATATGCCACACATTCAGATCTCTTAATGTTCACAGGGTGTCCATCATGAGCAGCTCTTGAGCGCGACTGGCCAAAACTGGAGGTGTATGATGGGACAATCGTCCTGCAACTCACTATCAGCCGCCCCCCCCCCCCCCCCCCTCGCCAGTCGTCTGAGTTTTCCCTTGTTGAGTATTTTATATTCTCAAGCAATAATATGGCTGTCCAATCGACTTCCGTGGGTTGTCTGGCTTAGCCATCACTCCAATTCGGCACTAACCCCATCTAAAATGTCATTGGTTGACTATCCATGAGTCACTGTCACTCTAAATGTCGCAGCCGGTCGTGGCAACATCAGACTGTCATCAACACTCACTTCTCCACACAAAGTCCGATACCCACTCCTTACTAGACAAAGTCTTCTACCTAAACCCTTCCTTTTTCGATTTAGTGTCGGAACGGTTATTGACCGTAGTGTGACCCGCGTTCGCCCATCGGATTTAGGCAACCTTTGTTTGTTAGAGTCGCCAGACCAATCTCCCCTGCCCTAAACGCCATGCTGCAGATCTAACTGTCACAGCCGTATTGTGCTACGCCGAGATCCATGTCAGGGATCTTGCTGTTGCCAATGCGTGTGTTTCTTCTTCTTGTGTCTTCTTATTCTATTTCTTCTTCTACTTCTTCTTGTTCTTCTTTTTCTTCTGCTCCTTATTATTATTATTATTATTATTATTATTATATCGGCTTCTTGTTATTTTTGTTCTTCTATTTCTTCGTCTTCTGTGTTCATGCTAATAAAGCCGTTCTCACGTTGTGTGACAATGACAAGTCTGCGACATGAACTGCGTCTGGTCCGACACTGGATTTCACCACGACAGTTTTCGGACGAGTGTGTCCTTCTCTCTCTCTTTTCTTTTAGCCTGTTTCCTGGTCCGCCAATTCGACGTGGGAAGACGGTCTCGGTTTGTGAGCTATGGTCTGCTGACCCTACCACAAGAAGGTCTTGGTTTGTGAGCTATGGTCTGCTGACCCTAACACAAGAAGGTCTCGATTTGTGAGCTATGGTTTGCTGACCCTAACACAAGAAGGTCTCGGTTTGTGAGCTATGGTTTGCTGACACTAACACAAGAAGGTATCGGATTGTGAGCTACAGTTTGCTGACCCTAACACAAGAAGCTCTCGGTTTGCGAGCTATAGTTTGCTAATCCTAACACAAGAAGGTCTCAATTTGTTAGCTATGGTTTGCTGACCCTAACACAAGAAGGTCTCGGCTTGTGAGCTATGGTTTGCTGACCCTAACACAAGCAGACACAATTAGTGCTGCATCTTCCTCCTGAAGGCTTATTCTACAACAACCTCCACCAGGTCTCCAACAATCACCCCTACCAGGCCTACAACAACCTCCACCAGGTCTACAGCAACCTCCACCAGGTCTACAACAACCTCCACCAGGTCTACAACAACCTCCACCAGGTCTACAACCATTACCCCTACCAGGAATACAACAACCTCGACCAGATCTACAACAAACCCTACCAAATCTACAACAACCTCCACCACGTGTACAACAATCATCCCTACCAGGTCTACAACAACCTCCACCCGGTCTACAGCAACCTCCACCAATTCTACAACAACCTCCATCAGGTCTACAACAATCACCCCTACCAGGTCTACAACAACCTCCACCAGGTCTACAAAAACCTCCACGAGGTCTACAACAACCTCCACCAGATTTACAACAATCATCCCTACCAGGTCTACAACAACCTCCACCAGGGCTACAGCAATCACCAGTACCAAGTCTACAACAATCACCCCTACCAGGACTACAACAATCGCCCCTACCAGGTCTACAACAACCTCCACCAGGGCTACAGCAATCACCAGTACCAAGTCTACAACAATCACCCCTACCAGGTCTAAAACAATCACCCCTACCAGGTCTACAAAAATCACCCCCACCAGGTCTACAACAACCTCCACCAGGTCTACAACAATCACCCCTACCAGGTCTACAACAATCATCCCTACCAGGTCTACAACAATCATCCCTACCAGGTCTACAACAACCTCCACCAGATCTACAACAACCTCCACCAGGTCTACTATAATCACCTCTACTAGGTCTACAACAACCTCCACCTGGTCTAAAACAATCACCCCTACCAGATCTACAACAACCTCGACCAGGTCTACAACAACCTCCACCAGGTCTACTACCATCACCTCTTCTAGGTCTACAAATACCTACACCAGGTCTACAACAATCACCCCTACCAGGTCTACAACAACCTCCACCAGGTCTACTACAATCACTCCTACCAGGTCTACAACAATCACCACTACCAGGTCTACAACAATCACCCCTACCAGGTCTACAACAACCACTACCAGGTCTACAACAACCTCCACCACGTCTACAACAACCTACACCAGGTCTACAACAACATCCCCAAGGTCTACAACAATCACCCCTACCAGGTCTACAACAACCTCCACCAGGGCTACAGCAATCACCAGTACCAAGTCTACAACAATCACCCCTACCAGAACTACAACAATCGCCCCTACCAGGTCTACAACAACCTCCACCAGGGCTACAGCAATCACCAGTACCAAGTCTACAACAATCACCCCTACCAGGTCTACAACAATCACCCCTACCAGGTCTACAAAAATCACCCCCACCAGGTCTACAACAACCTCCACCAGGTCTACAACAATCACCCCTACCAGGTCTACAACAATCATCCCTACCAGGTCTACAACAATCATCCCTACCAGGTCTACAACAACCTCCACCAGATCTACAACAACCTCCACCAGGTCTACTATAATCACCTCTACTAGGTCTACAACAACCTCCACCTGGTCTACAACAATCACCCCTACCAGATCTACAACAACCTCGACCAGGTCTACAACAACCTCCACCAGGTCTACTACCATCACCTCTTCTAGGTCTACAAATACCTCCACCAGGTCTACAACAATCACCCCTACCAGGTCTACAACAACCTCCACCAGGTCTACTACAATCACTCCTACCAGGTCTACAACAATCACCACTACCAGGTCTACAACAATCACCCCTACCAGGTCTACAACAACCACTACCAGGTCTACAACAACCTCCACCACGTCTACAACAACCTCCACCAGGTCTACAACAACATCCACAAGGTCTACAACAATCACCCCTACCAGGTCTACAACAATCTCCACCAGGACTGCAACAATCACCCCTACCAGGTCTACAAAAATTACCCCTACCAGGTCTACCACAACCTATACCAGGTCTACAACAACCTCCACCAGATCTACAACAACCTCTACCAGGTCTACTATAATCACCTCTACTAGGTCTACAACAACCTCCACCTGGTCTACAACAATGACCCCTACCAGATCTAAACCAACCTCCACTAGGTCTACTACAATCACCCCTACCAGGTCTACAACAATCACCACTACCAAGTCTACAACAATCACCTCTACCAGGTCTACAACAACCTACACCAGGTCTATCACAATCACCACTACCAGGTCTACAACAATCACCCCTACCAGGTCTACAACAACCTTCACCAGCTCTACAAAAATCACCTCTACCAGGTCTACAACAACCCCCACCAGGTCTACAACAACCTCCACCAGGTCTACAACAATCACCCCAACCAGCTCTATAACAATCACCCCTACCAGGTCTACAACAATCACCGCCACCAGTTCTACAACAATCACCCCTACCAGGTCTATAACAATTACCCCTACCAGGTCTGCAACAACCTCGACCAGGTCTTAAACAATCACCCCTACCAGATCTACAACAACTTCCACCAGGTCTACAACAACCTCCACGAGGTCTACTACAATCACCTCTACTAGGTCTACAACAACCTCCACCAGATCTACAACAATCACCCCTACCAGGTCTACAACCACCTCCACTAGGTCTACTACAATCACCCCCACCAGGTCTACAACAATCACCCCTACCAGGTTTACAACAATCACCCCTACCAGGTCTACAACAACCTCCACCAGGTCTATTACAATCATCCCTATCAGGTCTACAACAACCTCCACCAGGTCTACAACAACCTCCATCAGGTCTACAACAACCTCCACCAGGTTAACAACAACTTCCATCAGGTCTACAACAACCTCCACCAGGTCTACTACAATCATCCCTATCAGGTCTACAACAACCTCCACCAGGTCTACAACAACCTCCACCAGGTCTTCAACAATCACCCCTACCAGATCTATAACAATCACCCCTACCAGGTCTACAACAATCACCGCAACCAGGTCTACAACAATCACCCCTACCAGATCTACAACAACTTCCACCAGGTCTACAACAACCTCCACGAGGTCTACTACAATCACCTCTACTAGGTCTACCACAACCTCCACCAGATCTACAACAATCACCCCTACCAGGTCTACAACAACCTCCACTAGGTCTACTACAATCACCCCCACCAGGTCTACAACAATCACCCCTACCAGGTTTACAACAATCACCCCTACCAGGTCTACAACAACCTCCACCAGGTCTACTACAATCATCCCTATCAGGTCTACAACAACCTCCACCAGGTCTACAACAACTTCCACCAGGTCTACAACAACTTCCACCAGGTCTACAACAACCTCCACCAGCTCTACAAAAACCTCCACCAGGTCTACAACAACCTCCAGCAGGTCTACTACAATCATCCCTATCAGGTCTACAACAACCTCCACCAGGTCTACAACAACCTCCACCAGGTCTACAACAACATCCACAAGGTCTACAACAATCACCCCTACCAGGTCTACAACAATCTCCACCAGGACTGCAACAATCACACCTACCAGGTCTACAAAAATTACCCCTACCAGGTCTACCACAACCTATACCAGGTCAGATCTACAACAACCTCTACCAGGTCTACTATAATCACCTCTACTAGGTCTACAACAACCTCCACCTGGTCTACAACAATGACCCCTACCAGATCTAAACCAACCTCCACTAGGTCTACTACAATCACCCCTACCAGGTCTACAACAATCACCACTACCAAGTCTACAACAATCACCTCTACCAGGTCTACAACAACGTACACCAGGTCTATCACAATCACCACTACCAGGTCTACAACAATCACCCCTACCAGGTCTACAACAACCTTCACCAGCTCTACAAAAATCACCTCTACCAGGTCTACAA
This sequence comes from Ariolimax columbianus, assembly GCA_036924085.1. NCBI lineage: Eukaryota > Metazoa > Mollusca > Gastropoda > Stylommatophora > Arionidae > Ariolimax > Ariolimax columbianus. Next base: position 177,976,929 of record JAVGWX010000001.1, read on the forward strand.
CAACCCCCACCAGGTCTACAACAACCTCCACCAGGTCTTCAACAATCACCCCCACCAGGTCTATAACAATCACCCCTACCAGGTCTACAACAATCACCGCCACCAGTTCTACAACAATCACCCCTACCAGGTCTATAACAATTACCCCTACCAGGTCTACAACAACCTCGACCAGGTCTTAAACAATCACCCCTACCAGATCTACAACAACTTCCACCAGGTCTACAACAACCTCCACGAGGTCTACTACAATCACCTCTACTAGGTCTACAACAACCTCCACCAGATCTACAACAATCACCCCTACAAGGTCTACAACAACCTCCACTAAGTCTACTACAATCACCCCCACCAGGTCTACAACAATCACCCCTACCAGGTTTACAACAATCACCCCTACCAGGTCTACAACAACCTCCACCAGGTCTACTACAATCATCCCTATCAGGTCTACAACAACCTCCACCAGGTCTACAACAACCTCCATCAGGTCTACAACAACCTCCACCAGGTCAACAACAACTTCCACCAGGTCTACAACAACCTCCACCAGGTCTACAACAACCTCAACCAGGTCTACAACAACCTCCACCAGGTCTACTACAATCATCCCTATCAGGTCTACAACAACCTCCACCAGGTCTACAACAACCTCCACCAGGTCTTCAACAATCACCCCTACCAGATCTATAACAATCACCCCTACCAGGTCTACAACAATCATCGCCACCAGGTCTACAACAATCACCCCTACCAGGTCTATAACAATTACCCCTACCAGGTCTACAACAACCTCGACCAGGTCTTATAGAATCACACCTACCAGATCTACAACAACTTCCACCAGGTCTACAACAACCTCCACGAGGTCTACTACAATCACCTCTACTAGGTCTACAACAACCTCCTCCAGATCTACAACAATCACCCCTACCAGGTCTACAACAACCTCCACTAGGTCTACTACAATCACCCCCACCAGGTCTACAACAATCACCCCTACCAGGTTTACAACAATCACCCCTACCAGGTCTACAACAACCTCCACCAGGTCTACTACAATCATCCCTATCAGGTCTACAACAACCTCCACCAGGTCTACAACAACCTCCATCAGGTCTACAACAACCTCCACCAGGTCTACAAGAACTTCCACCAGGTCTACAACAACTTCCACCAGGTCTACAACAACCTCCACCAGGTCTACAACCACCTCCACCAGGTCTACAACAACCTCCACCAGGTCTACTACAATCATCCCTATCAGGTCTACAACAACCTCCACCAGGTCTACAACAACCTCCACCAGGTCTTCAACAATCACCCCTACCAGATCTACAACAACTTCCACCAGGTCTACAACATTCTCCACGAGGTCTACTACAATCACCTCTACTAGGTCTACAACAACCTCCACCAGATCTACAACAATCACCCCTACCAGGTCTACAACAACCTCCACTAGGTCTACTACAATCACCCCTACCAGGTCTACAACAACCTCCACCAGGTCTACTACAATCATCCCTATCAGGTCTACAACAACCTTCACCAGGTCTACAACAACCTCCATCAGGTCTACAACAACCTCCACCAGGTCTACAACAACCTCCATCAGGTCTACAACAACCTCCACCAGGTCTACAACAACTTCCACCAGGTCTACAACAACCTCCACCAGGTCTACAACAACCTCCACCAGGTCTACAACAACCTCCACCAGCTCTACTACAATCATCCCTACCAGGTCTACCACAACCTATACCAGGTCTACAACAACCTCCACCAGATCTACAACAACCTCTACCAGGTCTACTATAATCACCTCTACTAGGTCTACAACAACCTCCACCTGGTCTACAACAATGACCCCTACCAGATCTAAACCAACCTCCACTAGGTCTACTACAATCACCCCTACCAGGTCTACAACAATCACCACTACCAAGTCTACAACAATCACCTCTACCAGGTCTACAACAACCTACACCAGGTCTATCACAATCACCACTACCAGGTCTACAACAATCACCCCTACCAGGTCTACAACAACCTTCACCAGCTCTACAAAAATCACCTCTACCAGGTCTACAAAAACCCCCACCAGGTCTACAACAACCTCCACCAGGTCTACAACAATCACCCCCACCAGGTCTATAGCAATCACCCCTACCAGGTCTACAACAATCACCGCCACCAGTTCTACAACAATCACCCCTACCAGGTCTATAACAATTACCCCTACCAGGTCTACAACAACCTCGACCAGGTCTTAAACAATCACCCCTACCAGATCTACAACAACTTCCACCAGGTCTACAACAACCTCCACGAGGTCTACTACAATCACCTCTACTAGGTCTACAACAACCTCCACCAGATCTACAACAATCACCCCTACCAGGTCTACAACAACCTCCACTAGGTCTACTACAATCACCCCCACCAGGTCTACAACAATCACCCCTACCAGGTTTACAACAATCACCCCTACCAGGTCTACAACAACCTCCACCAGGTCTACTACAATCATCCCTATCAGGTCTACAACAACCTCCACCAGGTCTACAACAACCTCCATCAGGTCTACAACAACCTCCACCAGGTCAACAACAACTTCCACCAGGTCTACAACAACCTCCACCAGGTCTACAACAACCTCCACCAGGTCTACAACAACCTCCACCAGGTCTACAACAACCTCCACCAGGTCTACTACAATCATCCCTATCAGGTCTACAACAACCTCCACCAGGTCTACAACAACCTCCACCAGGTCTTCAACAATCACCCCTACCAGATCTATAACAATCACCCCTACCAGGTCTACAACAATCACCGCCACCAGGTCTACAACAATCACCCCTACCAGGTCTATAACAATTACCCCTACCAGGTCTACAACAACCTCGACCAGGTCTTAAACAATCACACCTACCAGATCTACAACAACTTCCACCAGGTCTACAACAACCTCCACAAGGTCTACTACAATCACCTCTACTAGGTCTACAACAACCTCCACCAGATCTACAACAATCACCCCTACCAGGTCTACAACAACCTCCACTAGGTCTACTACAATCACCCCCACCAGGTCTACAACAATCACCCCTACCAGGTTTACAACAATCACCCCTACCAGGTCTACAACAACCTCCACCAGGTCTACTACAATCATCCCTATCAGGTCTAAAACAACCTCCACCAGGTCTACAACAACCTCCGTCAGGTCTACAACAACCTCCACCAGGTCTACAACAACTTCCACCAGGTCTACAACAACTTCCACCAGGTCTACAACAACCTCCACCAGGTCTACAACCACCTCCACCAGGTCTACAACAACCTCCACCAGGTCTACTACAATCATCCCTATCAGGTCTACAACAACCTCCACCAGGTCTACAACAACCTCCACCAGGTCTTCAACAATCACCCCTACCAGATCTACAACAATTTCCACCAGGTCTACAACAATCTCCACGAGGTCTACTACAATCACCTCTACTAGGTCTACAACAACCTCCACCAGATCTACAACAATCACCCCTACCAGGTCTACAACAACCTCTACTAGGTCTACTACAATCACCCCTACCAGGTCTACAACAACCTCCACCAGGTCTACTACAATCATCCCTATCAGGTCTACAACAACCTCCACCAGGTCTACAACAACCTCCATCAGGTCTACAACAACCTCCACCAGGTCTACAACAACCTCCATCAGGTCTACAACAACCTCCACCAGGTCTACAACAACTTCCACCAGGTCTACAGCAACCTCCACCAGGTCTACAACAACCTCCACCAGGTCTACAACAACCTCCACCAGCTCTACTACAATCATCTCTATCAGGTCTACAACAACCTCCACCAGGTCTACAACAACCTCCACCAGGTCGACTACAATCACCCCTACTAGGTGACCCCTACCGACGGTAGGAGATCAATGGGCGGAGCCGATATCCTAAACATCCTGAGACAAATTGGCGAGAAGGAAGATTCGGTAGTTGATCCAGAATCTACGGCCTTTGTGCGACTGGTTGAATTAGGTGTGAAACGAAGGGCGGCGACGATGTAACACCACACGGGGCGCCGAGGATGGAACACCACATGGGGCGCCGAGGATGGAACACCACATGGGGCGCCGAGGATGGAACACCACATGGGGCGGCTAGGATGGAACACCACATGGGGCGGCTAGGATGGAACACCACATGGGGCGCCGAGGATGGAACACCACACGGGGCGGCTAGGATGGAACACCACACGGGGCGGCGAAGATGGATCACCACACGGGGATCTAAAGACGTCTGGTTAACAAGCACATGACTGGAACGGTCAATCATCACGTGCTAACGACGACTAACTAACTAACATAGCGAGACCGACCTTAACATTAACGGGGAACAACCTATTTGTATCGCACTAAGAGAAGTTTTCCAAGTTTCAGGAGTTCAAAGCTGATCTGATTTTGTGAATTCCATTTCCGTAGAGGATGTAATCAAGCATTTGGCTGTCGGTGACTGTCTCCAAGTTGTTCCACAAACAATGGAAACCTACTTAATAGTTGTCCATCACAAGTGATGAAGACCACTGTCTTTGCTGTGTCCGCTGAAATGGGTGACTTGCGCGGTGATTTGGATTAAAGTGAGGAAGAAACTGCGCCTTTTGTCAACCTCACTCACATAGCCTAAGCTAGAGGAGCAGAACTCTGGGTCCTCTCTCTTCTTACCTCACTCTGTTTCATTTGACTCTATCCTACAGTCACACCCTTGCACAACTTTCACACGCGCCCTCGTGGTAAAGCCCTTCCACTGCACTTTGGTTGGGCTAGCTTCTGAGGGCGCACAAACCTAGCATAGGTACATACAGATGCACACATGCATCCAAGCACTGGTTTATGCGTCCTGATATCGCCCAATTGACTACGGTCTGGGGTGGAAAATGGCGAGCCTCCTCCAGTAGAAACTAGTGAGGCAAACATCTAAGCAAAAAAAAATAAAAATAGCTTAAGCTACCTTTTGCCAGTGGCAAGACATTCATCGAGACGACTGGAGATAGCATAGGATGCAGATTTTGCCTCAGAGTTACCACCGAAGACTTTCCGTAAACATGTAACCCGCAGGGTAGAAAGGTGGGAAGGCATCTAACGCAGTTTGTCGTGCCTTTTCGATAACCACAAGAGATCGTATGGACAACACTCAGAGTGTGAGTGGGTCTGGCATCTCTCCCCAGCTGTATTCAGTTCATCATAGTAGCATCTAAAATTTCCACACGCCGAATTCGTGAAGGTGAACCGGCAGAACTAACCCTTGAAATACGACACAGGTATAAGCGTAGTGCCATTCAGCCGGCGTCCAGGCCAGGATAAACGGATGGAAGAAATCACAAAAAAAGAATGAAATAACAAGTCCCGACGGAAAACAACACCACGTTTCCGTGAACACAAGTGTAAGTCGTCGACTAGTGTGAATTCCAGGCAAATCCGTGGTCTGGCGGCATCCATAATGATCCAAAACAGTAGAGAAATTTAGACTCGCAGTTATGGCGCCATCTTTGCCAGATTTATCTACCTACCTTTCTAGAGAGTCGTAAAACCTTGGTACCTTCTCGGACCTGGCTTCACTACCCTGCCTAACCCACCTGTCTTGGTTGACCTGTCACACACCTGTTTAATTGAGACCTGGAGCTGTCCTCACAAACTCCTGGCGAACACCCATGTGGCCACGGTCAAAACATATGATTGGCTCGTCCAGAACACAAACGCCCGCATAATTGGCCGGCGCAACAAATTATCCTAATCGCCAGTCAACCATTTATCGATAACCTTCCAGAGTTATTTATGGTAATAGTTTGTGTTTTCCTGGGTCTCTCTCTCTCACTCTCTCTCTCTCTCTCTCTCTCTCCCCTTCTTCTCTACCCCATCTTTCTCTCTCCTCTCTCTCTCCATCTTTCTCCAACTTTTCTCACTCTCTCCGTCTCTCTCTCCCCCTCTCCCCCCTCTCCCCTCTCTTCCCTCTCTCCCCTCACTCTCTCCCCTCTCCCCTCACTCTCTCCCCTCTCTCCCCTCACTCTCTCCCCTCTCCCTCTACCCCATCTTTCTCTCCCCCTCAATCTCTTCATCTTTCTCCCCCTTCTCTCACTCTCTCCGTCTCTCTCCCCTCTCCCCTCTCTTCCCCTCTCTCTCTCCCCTTTCTCCCCTCTCTCTCTCCCCCTCTCTCTCCCCCCACTCTCGCCTTTCTCTCTCTCTATCCCATCTTTCTCTCCCCTCTCTCTCCCCCATCTTTCTCCCCCTCTCTCACTCCGTCTCTCTCTCTCCCCACTCTCCTCTTTCTCTCCCTCTCTCTCTCTCCCCTCTCTCTCCCCCTCTCTCTCCCCCTCTCTCTCCCCATCTTTCTCTCTCTACCGCTCTCTCTCTCCCCCCTCTCTCCCCCTCTCTCCCCCTCTCTCTCCCCTCTCCCTCCCTCTCTCCCCCCTCTCTCACTCTCTCAGTCTCTCTCTCCCACACACAACCTCACCATTATTGTTTGACCAAGACCACTTTAATTTCCGTTACTCCCCTCCTCCCTCCCATCACTCCAAACCCTCACAGGTAAACATATCAGCGAAACGTGTCGGGTACGCTCACCCTTGTACCTGTTTGACACTCACCTGACCGCCCGTGTGAACCGCCTACCAACGCCAACTATGTGTAAGCACGCTAGCACAACTACCATCCTCCTGTCGATCATGAGCAGGGCTAACAGACTGACACAACTGTGACAGATTCCAGGACGTGTTGTTGTGACACGTCAGAGGTCGTCGCTCAGGTCAAAGGTTAGCCAGGGACACTGACACATGACAGGCGCGTGCCTTTCATGGGGTCAACCTGTCACACTGATGCCTCATGGCCAGGGTCGTCATCAGATGTCAGCTCCGGCGTGTTACAACTATCCACATCCACGACAGCTTGTGGATACACTGGGCTCTTCTGGCACACCAAATGGGGCCTTTCGTTTCCTATACTTACTGGACAGTGAAAAATGTTGTCGAACATGGCCTCTTTATTTGGGGGAAACATGGCTTCTTTATTTGGAGGGGACATTGTTCTTTCTCTTTCTTTCTGGCGTTCATCCTAAAGGGGACGTTGTGAGGGGTCGCAGTCAGAGACTACCTTATGTTAACCTTACGGCCAAAGACAGCCATGTCAGGGGGCCACTAACTCCTGCTGGTGTCCTCTACATCTCTGAGATTAGTTATTGATAGGCCACTAGCCTTTTCTCCATCTGTGGAAATATGTGTTGTGTTGAAATAGACCGGGGCACGAACATACCCCTACCTAGCAGAAGTGGACACCAACAATCCCTCCCTAGCAGACGGGGCCACCTATCAGAAAAGCCAGCCCCACTACTTCCAGTGATGACGTGTTAGACACGTTGTCGGATTTGTTTCAGGTGGTGTGGCAGCTTCCACCCCTTCCCTGATAGTCGTCCATTTACAGCTGTTGACTTGAGCGTATTTTAAATTGTAATCGAATCTGGGACCTTGACCATAAGAAGAAACCGCTCTAACACTCTACCACTCTACCAAACTACAACTCCAACACTCCCCCACACTACCACACTACCACACTACCACACTCCCCACACTACGACACTACAACTCCAACACTCCCCCACACTACCACACTACCACACTACCACACTCCCCACACTACGACACTACAACTCCAACACTCCCCCACACTACCACACTCCCCCACACTACCACGCTACGACACTACAACTCCAACACGCCCCCACACTACCACACTACCACACTACCACACTCCCCCACACTACGACACTACAACTCCAACACGCCCCCACACTACCACACTACCACACTCCCCCACACTACGACACTACAACTCCAACACGCCCCCACACTACCACACTACCACACTACCACACTCCCCACACTACGACACTACAACTCCAACACTCCCCCACACTACCACACTCCCCACACTACCACGCTACGACACTAGAACTCCAACACGCCCCCACACTACCCCACTACCACACTACCACAATCCCCACACTACGACACTACAACTCCAACACTCCCCCACACTACCACACTCCCCCACGCTACGACACTACAACTCCAACACTCCCCCACACTACCACACTCCCCCACACTACGACACTACAACTCCAACACTCCCCCAAGCTACCTCTTTACCCTCCTACCCCATAACCAGATTCTCACTCTCTCAATCCTCTCTACACCAAATGTCAATCCCTCCATGTAACGATCCTCCCTCGCTGCCTGAATAGTTCGTTCTGAGCCAACGTTATCACTGGCCGACTCCCTTCTCCTCCAGAACTGAGTCTATTCTTCTCTTTGCTGGTCTCCTGCACCATATCATGCCCAGGCGGGCATTATCAAACAGCTTTGATAAGCGCTCATTGTCTGCGACTTTTGTCTGCTAATTTTGTCAATTAGCCAAAGGCAGCCATCTTGAGCTTGAAGGTTTCTAGTGTCTGGAGGTTCGCTAATGGCTCCTGCATCAGCACTGATCTCGTATGTCAATGTGCTTGGAGATTAGCCCGCTCGAGATTAAGGCCAGCTGTAGCGGTTTGCTGACGCTCCTGGGAAGATCATCTCTAACAGAAAATTAGAAACGCTCTGACTGATGAGGACTGATATTCACTCTGACTGATGTGGGATGATTCACTCTGACTGATGAGGACTGATATTCACTCTGACTGATGTGGGATGATTCACTCTGACTGATGAGGACTGATATTCACTCTGACTGATGTGGGATGATTCACTCTGACTGATGAGGACTGATATTCACTCTGACTGATGTGGGATGATTCACTCTGACTGATGTGGGATGATATTCACTCTGACTGATGAGGACTGATTCGCTCTGACTGATGAGGACTGATTCACTCTGACTGATGAGGACTGATATTCACTCTGACTGATGAGGACTGATTCACTCTGACTGATGTGGCATGATTCACTCTGATTGATGTGCGCTGGTATTCACTCTGACTGATGTGGCATGATTCACTCTGACTGATGAGGACTGATATTCACTCTGACTGATGTGGGATGATTCACTCTGACTGATGAGGACTGATATTCACTCTGACTGATGTGGGATGATTCACTCTGACTGATGTGGGATGATATTCACTCTGACTGATGAGGACTGATTCGCTCTGACTGATGAGGACTGATTCACTCTGACTGATGAGGACTGATATTCACTCTGACTGATGAGGACTGATTCACTCTGACTGATGTGGCATGATTCACTCTGATTGATGTGCGCTGGTATTCACTCTGACTGATGTGGCATGATTCACTCTGACTGATGAGGACTGATATTCACTCTGACTGATGTGGCATGATTCACCCTGACTGATATGGGATGATATTTCAGAAATGGTTGACACCAATGAACCATTTAGAGTAACGAATATTGGTCCAATAAGAGCTGATAAAAGTCAACCAATACTCACCAATATTGACCAATGAGAGCTGACAATATTAGTGACTAATGAAAGCTGACAACATTAGTGACCAATGAGAGCTGACAATATTAGTGGCCAATGAGAGCTGACAATATTAGTGACCGATGGGAGCTGACAATATTAGTGACCAATGGGAGCTGACAATATTAGTGGCCAATGGGAGCTGACAATATTAGTGACCAATGAGAGCTGACAATATTAGTGACCAATGGGAGCTGACAATATTAGTGACCAATCATAGATGACAATATGGAAAGCTTGATAGAGAAACCGAAACAAGATGTCTGATGTCCTTCTCAGCGACTCACCAACTGCAACCAATATCAAATTTGAAATTATCCAAGACAAAGGAAAGGAACATTAATACGTGTCAAATGAAATGTCTAGGAAAAGTAATTGATGTCACCAGTAGAAATGACATGAGACACGATGATATGAGACACATGATGAGAACTAGCCTCTGTTTCAATACATGAGAGCTAGCCCCTGTTTCAGAACAGGAGAGACATGACATGAGAACTATCCCCTGTTTCAGGACATGAGAACTAGCCCCTGTTTCAGGACATGAGAACTAGCCCCTGTTTCAGGACATGAGAACTAGCCCCTGTTTCAGGACATGAGAACTAGCCCCTGTTTCAGGACATGAGAACTAGCCCCTGTTTCAGGACATGAGAACTAGCCCCTGTTTCAGGACAGGAGAACTAGCCCCTGTTTCAGGACAGGAGAACTAGCCCCTGTTTCAGGACAGGAGAACTAGCCCCTGTTTCAGGACAGGAGAGACATGACATGAGAACTAGCCCATGTTTCAGGACAGGAGAACTAGCCCCCGTTTCAGGACAGGAGAGACATGACATGAGAACTAGCCTCTGTTTCAGGACAGCAGAGACATAACATGAGAACTAGCCTCTGTTTCAGGACAGGAGAGACATAACATGAGAACTAGCCCATGTTTCAGGACAGGAGAGACATAACATGAGAACTAGCCCCTGTTTCAGGACAGGAGAGACATGACATGAGAACTAGCCCATGTTTCAGGACACGAGAGACATGCAGGAGAGACATGACATGGCCCCTGTTTCGGGATATGAGATACGATGACAAGAGAGACATGACATGAGAGATATGACATGAGAGACATGACATGAGAAATAACCCTTGTTTCAGGACAGGAGATACGATGACATGAGAGATATGACATGAGAGACATAACATGAGAGACATGACAGGAGAACTAGCCCATGTTTCAGGAAATGAGAGAAATGACAGGAGAGATATGACATGATAGACATAACATGAGAGACATGACAGGAGAACTAGCCTCTGTTTCAGGACATGAGAGACATGACAGGAATTACATGACTTGAGCCCTTGTTTCGGAACAGGAGAACTAGCCCCTGTTTCAGGACATGAGAACTAGCCCCTGTTTCAGGACATGAGAACCAGCCCCTGTTTCAGGACATGAGAACTAGCCCCTGTTTCAGGACATGAGAACCAGCCCCTGTTTCAGGACATGAGAACTAGCCCCTGTTTCGGGACATGAGAACTTGCCTCTGTTTCAGGACATGAGAACTAGCCCCTGTTTCAGGACATGAGAACTAGCCCCTGTTTCAGGACATGAGAACTAGCCCCTGTTTCGGGACATGAGAACTAGCCCCTGTTTCAGGACATGAGAACTAGCCCCTGTTTCAGGACATGAGAACTTGCCTCTGTTTCAGGACATGAGAACTAGCCCCTGTTTCAGGACATGAGAACTAGCCCCTGTTTCGGGACATGAGAACTTGCCCCGGTTTCAGGAAATGAGAACCAGCCTCTGTTTCAGGACAGGACATACGATGGTTCAGCCATATCATGGTACTGTGACCTCATCAATTACCACTGTGCGTTTACAACACAAGGAGCGTTAGGTAGAAGGCACGAAGAAAACCGAGTGGCAGATTAATAGAAGACATGAGAGATATTATACAACATGACGGGCTATACCAAATGACACAGACCACTTGACCCAAGACAAACAACATGACGGGCTACACCAAGTGACACAGCACACTTGACCCAAGACAAACAACTGATGACGGGCTACACTAAGTGACACAGCACACTTGACCCACAACAAACAATATGACGGGCTACACCAAGTGACACAACACACTTGACTCAAGACAAACAACCGATGACGGGCTACACCAAGTGACACAGCACACTTGACTTAAGACAAACAACGGATGACGAGCCACACCAAGTGACACAGCATACTTGACCCTAGACAAACAACAGGACGGGCTACACCAAGGGACACAACACACTTGACCCAAGACAAACAATATGACGGGCTACACCAAGTGACACAGCACACTTGACTTAAGACAAACAACTGAAGCTCCCCAGAACAGTTTCCTTGTGGAAGAAAGGAAGAGGAGCATGTTCTTTGTTGTGTCCATTCCTGACAAGCCGTAACCTACCTGACTGATAGATTTATCAATGACCACCAGAAACTGGGTTAGATTCGCTTCCAGTTTTATCGGGGCGACGAGAATTGAGCCCTGTAACCTGATCAGCATTTCGCTAGTTGCGGCTATATAGGGTTGTGCATGGGGCTTGCTACCTCATGGCGTGAAACCATTGTCTCAAAAACCACTAGTTCATGTGTTTGATTAGGGGCGTCCTGTGAGGAGCGAGCTGTGGTAATGACCTCTATCCATACAACTTGAAGCAAACAAATATAAGTGAGCACAGTCTCATACAAGGCAGGTTTCATTCCACTTTCCTTCTACCTCTAGCCCCATCCACCCATTTCCCACCCACCCCACCCCCCCACCCCCCCCACCCCCCACCCACCCCCCCACCCCCCACCCCCCACCCCACCCCAGACACGATAAAAAATTTAAAGACATGGTTGGTTGATTGTTTGGTTTTTCGTTGGTTGACAGAACACCAAAATAAGACTTAACTGCAAATACCTGCGACCAAACGACAACCCAAACTACTTGGGAGTCACATTTGATCGGCGCATGACAACGAAAAGTCAGATCGAGAGAAACCGAATGAGAGCCAGACAAAGAATGGCAATCATGAGGAAACTTGCTGGCACAAGCTGGGAAGCAGACGAAAGAATACGAAAGAAACTGTACACTGGAAGAGTGAGACCAGTTCTCGAGTATGACATTGCGGCATAGACAACAGCAGCAAAGACGAACTTTGATAAAATTAGCAAACTTCAAAACCAAGCCATGAGAATTATAACAGGAGGCATGAAGTCAACGCCAATTGTAGAACTTGAAAAGATTACAAATCTGCAATCCATGACGGATAGAAGAGACAGCAGAGGCCAGCAACAAGCAGAGAAAGTCAGAAGACTGACAGACCATCCAATGCATCAGAGACAAAGTAGATTTGGAAATGGGAAACTAATGCGGAGAAAGTTTGCAGAAATAGCCAAAGCAAAAATGACCCTATGAACACCGTAACAACATCAAAGCCCATCCCTACTGTACACAAACTCACATGGAAGCAGCATATCATCCCGGAGGTGGTAGAAAACTGGAAAATTATCAAGCAATTTCAGAGCGGAGGCAGAGGCACTGAAGGCTGCAGTAGAAGCAATGCTGACAGGCGAAAGCAAAGAAAGCCAGGCAGTCCTGTTCACAGATGCCGTGGTCACAGCACTAAAAAGCAAGAAAAATACTGAACTTAATGATTTAAGAGCAGTACTCTGGCAACTATGCCAGCAGTCCGCACCAAAAAGAGTAGTGGTACAGTGGGTTCCATCCCATTGTAACATCCAAGGCAACGAGGAGGCAGACAGACTGGCAAAAGAAGGTGCAAGACTACCACAACCAGATTCTAGTGTGACCTACGAAGAGTCCAAAAGATTTATTATAGCCAGATACATGGCCAAATGGGATACAGAACATACTGGCTACACAAAAAATTATGCCTACTACCAGTTGAACAGAAGAGAGCAGGTCGTGGTCTTCAGACTCCGCACAGGCCACAACAGACTGAGGTACCACTTATTCGATAAATTGAAGATAGGTGGCACTGACGAATGCACCTGTGGTACCGGGAAAATGACCGCTGAACATCTGCTGCAAAATTGCCCGACATACGAGAATCAGAGAAAGCAGATGTGGCCATCACCAGTGCCACAGCTAGACAAGCTCTATGGCAGTGTCGACAGCGTCAGGATGACTACTGCTTTATTCGAACAAATTCAAGTTGACGTCTGACAGCGTACGAAGAAGAAGAAGAAGAAGAAGAAGAAGAAGAAGAAGAAGAAGAAGAAGAAGAAGAAGAAGAAGAAGAAGAAGAAAAAGAAGAAGAAGAAGAAGTTTCGTTGGTTGGTTGGCTGGTTATTTATGCAGTGGCCTGGGAGCTCGTGGCATATGGCCCAATGCCATATAGTGGTATCTACGAGTGTGAAAGCTGTTGTTCCATTTGTCTGACCTCGGAGGAAGCTCTTCCTAATACCTGCAATGGTCAGACATTCAAAAAGATTATGTTCAACAGTTTCATAGAGATGTGTGCACAGCCGGCACTCGGGAGTATGTTCTGGTTGGATCCTGTTCAAGTGGCTGTTAAGTTGTATGTGTTGAGTGCGATGTGGGAAAATGGTGCTTTGGTCTCTCCTTTTCATGAGATTGATGTTGTCTTTGGGATTTGGGATTTATCTCCTTGAATTCACCATTATTCACAGGGAGAGACTAGACAGAAACACAGAAATATTATTCACTGGGAGAGACCACACAGACACACATAAACATTATTTACTGGGAGAGACCAGACACACAGAGAAACATTATTCACAGGGAGAGACTAGACAGACACACAGAGAAACATTATTCACAGGGAGAGACTAGACAGACACACAGAAACATTATTCACCGGGAGAGACCACACAGACACACAGAAACATTATTCACCGGGAGAGACCACACAGACACACAGAAACATTATTCACAGAGAGACCACACAGACACACAGAAACATTATTCACTGGGAGAGACCAGACAGACACACAGAAACATTATTCAATGGAAGAGAATAGACAGACACACAGAAACATTATTCACTGGGAGAGACCACACAGACACACAGAAACATTATTCACAGGGAGAGACTAGACAGACACACAGAAACATTATTCACTGGGAGAGACCAGACAGACACACAGAAACATTATTCACAGAGAGACCACACAGACACACAGAAACATTATTCAATGGGAGAGACTAGACAGACACACAGAAATATTATTCACTGGGAGAGACTAGACAGACACACAGAAACATTATTCACTGGGAGAGACTAGACAGACACACAGAAATATTATTCCCTGGGAGAGACTAGACAGACACACAGAAATATTATTCACTGGGAGAGACTAGACAGACACACAGAAATATTATTCACTGGGAGAGACTAGACAGACACACAGAAATATTATTCACTGGGAGAGACTAGACAGACACACAGAAATATTATTCACTGGGAGAGACTAGACAGACCTACAGAAACATTATTCACTGGGAGAGACTAGACAGACACACAGAAACATTATTCACTGGGAGAGACTAGACAGACACACAGAAACATTATTCACTGGGAGAGACTAGACAGACACACAGAAACATTATTCACTGGGAGAGACTAGACAGACACACAGAAATATTATTCACTGGGAGAGACTAGACAGACACACAGAAATATTATTCACTGGGAGAGACTAGACAGACCTACAGAAACATTATTCACTGGGAGAGACTAGACAGACACACAGAAACATTATTCACTGGGAGAGACTAGACAGACACACAGAAACATTATTCACTGGGAGAGACTAGACAGACACACAGAAACATTATTCACTGGGAGAGACTAGACAGACACACAGAAATATTATTCACAGAGAGACCAGACAGACGCATAGAAAGATTATTCAGTGGAAGAGAATAGACAGACACACATAAACATTATTCACAGAGAGACCAGACAGACACACAGAAACATTATTCACAGAGAGACCAGACAGACACACAGAAAGATTATTCACAGAGAGACCAGACAGACGCACAGAAAGATTATTCACTGGAAGAGAATAGACAGACACACAGAAACATTATTCACTGGGAGAGACTAGACAGACGCACAGAAAGATTATTCACAGAGAGACCAGACACACACAGAAACATTATTCACTGGAAGAGAATAGACAGACACACATAAACATTATTCACTGGGAGAGACTAGACAGACACACAGAAAAATATTTCACTGGGAGAGACTGGACAGACACAGAAACATTATTTACTGGGAGAGACTAGACAGACAGTGTGTGAATGATGTGTGGATATATGTGTGGATGATGTGTGGATATATGTGTGGATGATGTGTGGATATATGTGTGGATGATGTGTGGATATATGTGTGGATGATGTGTGGATATATGTGTGGATGATGTGTGGATATATGTGTGGATGATGTGTGGATATATGTGTGGATGATGTGTGGATATATGTTATGTTTATGTGGGAATGTATGTGTGAATGATGTGAAAATATGAGTGTATGATGTGAATAAATGTGTGGTTGATGATGATCATGTGTGGGAATTATGTGTGCAAATATGTGTTAGTGGTGTGTCAATTATGTGTTAATTTATGTGTAGGTGATGTGAATATATGTGTGAATATTTGTGTGAATGGTGTGTGAACGATGTGGGAGTATATGTGTTGATGATGTGTGAATATGTGTGGTAGTTTATGTGTAGATGATGTGTGAATATGTGTGGGAGTATATATGTAGATGATGTGTGAATATGTGTGGATAAGTTGACTTTGCCATACTTGTGTACATGTAGTCGGTCGTTTATCTATTTTACATCACTTAAAATCGATTACAATTTATATATTTTACATCACTTAAAATCAATTACAATTTATCTATTTTACATCACTTAAAATCAATTACAATTTATATATTTTACATCACTTAAAATCGATTACAATTTATCTATTTTACATCACTTAAAATCAATTACAATTTATCTATTTTACATCACTTAAAATCGATTACAATTTATATATTTTACATCACTTAAAATCAATTACAATTTATCTATTTTACATCACTTAAAATCGATTACAATTTATCTATTTTACATCACTTAAAATCAATTACAATTTATATATTTTACATCACTTAAAATCGATTACAATTTATCTATTTTACATCACTTAAAATCAATTACAATTTATCTATTTTACATCACTTAAAATCGATTACAATTTATATATTTTACATCACTTAAAATCAATTACAATTTATCTATTTTACATCACTTAAAATCAATTACAATTTATCTATTTTACATCACTTAAAATCGATTACAATTTATCTATTTTACATCACTTAAAATCAATTACAATTTATCTATTTTACATCACTTAAAATCGATTACAATTTATCTATTTTACATCACTTAAAATCAATTACAATTTATCTATTTTACATCACTTAAAATCGATTACAATTTATCTATTTTACATCACTTAAAATCAATTACAATTTATATATTTTACATCACTTAAAATCAATTACAATTTATCTATTTTACATCACTTAAAATCAATTACAATTTATCTATTTTACATCACTTAAAATCGATTACAATTTATCTATTTTACATCACTTAAAATCAATTACAATTTATCTATTTTACATCACTTAAAATCGATTACAATTTATCTATTTTACATCACTTAAAATCAATTACAATTTATCTATTTTACATCACTTAAAATCGATTACAATTTATCTATTTTACATCACTTAAAATCAATTACAATTTATCTATTTTACATCACTTAAAATCGATTACAATTTATCTATTTTACATCACTTAAAATCGATTACAATTTATCTATTTTACATCACTTAAAATCGATTACAATTCAAATGAGCATTAAAACATTACCGCCGAGAATCGACCTCATTAACAAGCGCGTATCGAGAGTGCAAAGGCAAACAAATAACTGTTCGCCATATTTGATTTTATCTTTGGTATACATCCGAGTTGGCGCGCAATATTAGGACCATCACGTGACCCGATGTCCCCGGAACCATGTCCCGCTGACGTGCTGCTCAATAAGCTAGCAGACGAATTTATTAACTTTTGTTTCTTCTCTTTCCCACGACTTGCAAAAACTAAGCCAGCCTCCCAATGTCCGTTCCCACGTGATCCTGAGGACAGGAGCGAGCCTTGACGTCATTCTATAAGCTATAGGAGGCACATAGAGCACTCGAGAAAACGCGTCTGACTAGGCCTCGGCACATTAGCCTAACACCCAGAGCTAGAACCTGTGTCTCTGTCTGGGCACAGATACAATCAAACGGCTCGGCTGGCTAACGTCGCTCTGCTGATCAATACCAGAAAGGACAAGAGAAACAGCGACTCGCTTCCGAGGTAATCACCGCCAACTCTCTTGTTCCTGTGGTACTAATTGCCAGATCTGGATGTCACGGCCTGGATCGCGTGGGAAAAGCGTACAGGTAAGGACAACCACAAAGGGAGTAGCTCATCAGCTCACGTGGGGGGAGTCATCGCGTGCTATCAAAATAGAGTTTTGTTGAAACACAAGCATCGAGAGTTTGTAGAGTGACCGAGACAATCGAACGAGCGAACTTGCCAAGTTATTGGACTTTGTACATTCAGATCTGCGACCTGGATTGGACATATCTATTATTGAAGGAGATATGGATACAGCGGGATTAAGATAAATCGTATTACAGAGGAAATGGTTTTCAAAAACTTGGAGGGGTTGAAAGTGGATAAATGTCTAGGTCAAGATGGTATTCCTCCAAAATTACTGTTTGAAATTAGAGATCAACTAGCAAAAATATTTGGCTATATTATATTTTCAATCACTTACAACAGGGATTGTTCCACGGGAGTGGAAAGATGCAGGAGTGATCCCCTTTTTCAAAAAGGGCAAAAAATCAGATCCAGCAAATTATAGACCGGTGAGTTTAACGAGCATAGTCTGTAAATTGTTAGATTCAATAATCAAAGAAAACATTGTAATGCATTTAGAAAAACCTAATCTAATCAGAAATAGTCAGCGTGGGTTTACTAGAGGGAGATCATGCTTAACAAATCTATTAGACTTCATAGAGGAGGTTACCAAAATGATAGATAAAGTGGTTGTTATTTATCTAGACTTTGCAAAGGCCTTTGATAGAGTACCTCATCAAAGATTATTTCGAAAGTTAAAATCACATGGAATAGGTGGGGAAGTTGCCAAATGTATTGAAAATTGGTTAACGGGAAGAAGGCAGAGGGTAGGCATAAATAAGGAGTACTCTGAGTGGAGTGAAGTGAAAAGTGGTGTGCCACAGGGCTCGGTTTTGGGACTAATTTTTTTTTAATATATAAAAACGATTTGGACAGTGATATGGGATCCATGATTGCCAAATTCGCTGATTACACAAAACTATGCAGTAGTGTCTCATCTAAAGCGGAAGTGGATATATTGATGTCAAATTTAGATAAAATTCGAAAATGGTCTATAAGCTGGCAAATTGAGTTTAATGTAGATAAATGTACAGTCATCCACATGGGTAGATCCAATATGGAACATAATTACAGAATGGGAGAAAACAATATTAGAAAGATAGATAAGGAAAGGGACCTAGCGGTTATAATAGATCATACAGGTAAGGTGAGTGAGCAAGTTAAGGTAGCAGTGAAAAAGGCAAATGCAATGTTAGGTATGATAAAAAGAAATATTAAACATAGGAGCAAGGAAGTGATCGTCAAACTGTATAAAGCTTTAGTTAGACCTAGATTGGAGTACTGTGTACAGGTGTGGAGTCCTTATCATAGAGGGGATATAAACATGCTGGAAAGGATGCAAAGAAGAGCGACAAAGCTGATAGTGGGATTCCAGAATTACAGTTATGAGGAACGACTCAGAAAAACCGGCCTACAGTGTCTAGAAGAGAGAAGAATTCGTGGAGACTTAATACAGGTTTATAAGATGATCAGAGGAACGGATAAATTAGATTATAACAAGTTTTTTTTTTTAAATACAACCACCTACAATAACACGAGGGCATAGCTACAAGCTGACTAAAAGAGAGGCCCAGATTAGATATTAGGAAATATTTTTTAGTCAGAGAGTGCTGAATGCTTGGAATGCATTGACACGGGAGATAATGGAGGCAGGGACAATTAATGCATTTAAGAATAGATTGGATGCGCATAGCTTTTAGAGAAAAGTAATTCAAATGAAAATGGTTGTATACAGACTCTGCAGAGTAAAAACCAGTATAAAGATGTTAAGTGAAGTTATTTCCGTGTAGGACTGCATCAATCATGTTCCTCTTCTAATCTTGGTCTCCCGATTCTACCCGCCAAAATTTGTTACAGAGGTTTTCTTGTCTTATCTGTTGTCAGATCTATTGTCTCTGATCTGTTGTCGGATCTATTGTCTCCAATCTGTTGTCAGATCTATTGTCTCTAATCTGTTGTTAGATCTATTTTCTCTAATCTGTTGTCAGATCTATGTCTCTAATCTGTTGTCAGATCTATTGCCTCTAATCTTATGGATACACATTCACACACTCATACACTCACACACACACATTCTCTGACACACACACACACTCACACACACACTCTCTCTCACACACACACTCTTACACATACACACTCTTACACACACATTCTCTGACACACACACACACTCTTACACACACACTCACACACACACTCTCTCACACACACACACACACTCTTACACACACACACTCTTACACATACACACTCTTACACATACACACTCTTACACATACACACTCTTACACACACATTCTCTGACACACACACACACACTCTTACACACACACTCACACACACACTCTTACACACACACTCACACACACACTCTCTCACACACGCACACTCTCACACACACACACTCTTACACACACACACTCTCTCACACACACACACACTCTTACACACACACTCACACACACACACTCTCACACACACACACACACTCTCTCACACACACACACACTCTCACACACACTCTCTCTCACACACACACACTCTCTCACAAACACACACTCTCTCACACACACACACTATCTCACACACACACACTCTCTCGCACACACACACTCTTA